>JADKXX010008013.1:0-90664 GCA_017310255.1 Butorides virescens | reverse complement strand
CCCCCCCCGGACCCCGCACCGGGCCCCGCACCGGGCCGAGAGCGGGGCCCGCCCGCTGGGGCGCTCCGCCGCCGCCGCCTTCGCCTCACAAAAGAAGGCCGAAGCCCCTATTTATTCATTTTTACAGCCAGGGCCCCCCGCAGCAGCGTGGCCCCAGCACTGCCCGCTGTGGTGCCAGGGAGGCCAGCGGTCACCTACCCACCGCCCTGTATAATAATTTATATTATTACAAATAATATTAAGCTATCAAACTCTCCGACGGAGATTCTCGCCTTTCGCAGGCCGGGGGTGTCCCGGTGGCACCCAAAGCACCCTCATGTCGGAGGCCGATTTTGCCATAAGCGGGACTTCGCTCCCAAAATGGCGCCTCGGCCCCTGGGAGAGCCAAGAGCGCCTGCACTGCGCTTCTCAGACGCCCTGCGCCGTGGCTGAGCAGCTCTCCTGGGCGTCCAAGCAGGGGTCGGCACCTTCAGCCCCCTCGGGCACGGGCAGGTTGGGTCAGGCATGGAGGTGGGTCTGGGCGCTGGGGCATGGACGCCTCCGAAGAAGCCGAGGTGATGGGTGGGAGCGAGCTGCGCGGTGCCCGCTCCTAGCTCCCGACGGACCGCGTCTCATCCACAAAGCATCGGCGAAGAGCTGGCAGAAACGAGCGTTACAGGCGTTTACGTTCAATTCCTGCTCCGCAGGAACTAAGCTCTTCCAGCAATTAAGGGGAGCCAGCACTATCCTGAATAGCATAAATATTTGCAACCAGTAATTACAGATATCACTTCCCCATCTGAGCTGCTGAATGACTGCTGCCGTCTGATACCCCTCCACCCCCACTACTTTTCCGCTTTTTTTTAAAAAAAAGAAACCAAACATTTTGCATCGCTTGAGCAATCACAACCTGCCATCTGAGACACACTGGACTGCATCGCTGTTTTAAATCATATCAGTAAAAATAGCGTGGAAGATACTGGTCTAAGCCACTCACGTACAATGGCGTCATCCAACTCCACAGGCCAAGGGACCCAAGGATATGTGTTAGGTCCTCAGCTGAAGTCTCTTGACTATGCAGCACTGTTGGCTTTCGAGGCGAGAAGAGCTGGAACATTCCATCCCTGGGAACATTCAAGGCCAGGTTGGATGGGGCTCTGAGCAACCTGATCTGGTTAGCAGTGTCCCTGCTGACTGCAGGGGGGTTGGACTAGGTGACCTCTAGGGGTCTCTTCCAACCCAAAACATTCTATGATTCTATAGAAATGGAAGCTCCTCTTTAACTCTCAGCCACTCCCTGATGCTCCCGCTCCTGGTCTCAGGGTCCCTCCCCAGCACCACAGCCTGGACACGTACAACCGAGCTGATCCGCAGGGTCTGGAGCGAGCATTTTTAATGTTGGGCAAGTTGCCCTGTGACTTGGTTTCCTCAGCGTGACGTGGGACAACAAGGTGACTGCTGCCCTGAGTCTCTGGTACACACATGAAGCCAGTCACAAACCTTTCCCTTCCACTCCTCGCCCGTCTCAGGGAGCAAAGATGCCACCACGGTGCCAGCCCGGGGGAGCAGAGGGAAGACGCAGGGTATGCCAGGAGCAGCCTGCTCCCCATACTGGCACCAGCCAGCCTGCAGTTGGGAAGCTATCAACTGGCTCTCGCAGATGTGTTGTGCAAATATTTACATTTGTCTGCAGCCCCCATTTGTATTTGCCTGGGTATTTAAGCCTTTCTGTTGTAGCCAGCTGGGAGGGAAGGGGGTGATCCCAGACCACACAGTGAGGTGCCATTAATCCTCCAAGCTCACAACCCAAAGCGGGATCGCCACTAGCATGGGGTCAAGGTATCCAGCATCACCGGGGACCAAAGTGAGCATGGAGCCAACAGGGTTCAACGCTGCCTGAAGGCCAAGCTGCACACCTGAACAGTGTCTTACCTCAGAAATGCTTTTGGGGGAGTGTTACCCCAACCTCACTGCTTCCCGGGGATACGCCGACTAACCGGGGCTGTTCCCATTTAATGGGGGTAAGTGAGACGCAGGCAAAAGGAGTCACTTGCCCAAATGTCACTCCACACGTCCCACCAGCAAACTCCACACCAGCAGTTACCAGAGCTCCCAGGCCCTCAATCTGGCTTTTATTCTTAGCTGCTTTCCAGCAGGGAAGGCGACTTAAAGACTGAAATCTCACCAAACCTGAGTGACAGAGGGTTTTCCCACTACAGGAAAGTTTCCATCTGATATAAAATGAAAGCTTTCCAGAAAGCCAAATTTCTGAATTTCAGGGGAAATACTGACATCTCAAAATTTGGTTTTAATCACTATGAAGAGAAAAGCAAGCTCTTCCCTGAGACAAAGAGGCAAAATTGTTCTGTTTCCATAATGTTGAACCATTTTGTTTCGATAATATCAAAACATCCTCAAATGTTGTCTCAGGCAAAACAGTAAACAGATCGACCGTTTTAATAAGCCAAAATGAAATTAATTTCCACTAGCAAGTCAGAAGGATTTGTTTTGACTTCCCCCTTTAAAAATTGCCAGAAACCTGAGATTTCCGTACTAACAATACTGCCTTTCCTACAAGGTACCTCTTCCAGCCTGTGTTTTAGACCAGCCCTGCGGGTAACAGCCAGACTGACTCAGCCCCAGCGATACCCATTTCTTTACTGGAGCTGCTGGAAGGCAGACGAGGCCTGCGGTGACAGAGCTGACCACAGGTACGATGTGTACAGCACCCCTGCTGTACCCTCGGGGCTGCCTTTGCTTTGTCTTCTGCTGGTCCCAGGGACCGAGCAGCTAAAACTAAAGAAACGGGCACCCAGGGGACTGCTCAAAAGAAAATTGTAGCCATCAGAAGTAAGAGCCCAGAAAATAATCATTATCATCCCTGTGGAATCACCAAGTGCACATATGGCACAGACCGGTCACTTCAATCTTGACTTCTAGAGCTGTACCAAAGCACTCAGACTGTGCTAATTTGTAATTAGGAGTGGGTGATTTATTGCACATTAAGAGCCGTGTAAATCAAGCTGAAAAACTGGGCCAGCCAGAAGCTGTCTGTTAGCATTTCTATTTCTTTCTGTGTTTACTGCTACCGAAGAAACTTCAGACTGTGCTGTTCCGGGTCCCAGCTTTCTTTCACATGTCATTTTCAAGTATTTCAGCTCCCATAAAAGGGCTGAAAAATCTGGGGTTTGATGCTGTGGGTCACAGCCCAAAATATTCCCCCCCAGCCTTTTCCTCTAGAGAACATAAAAAACCTCTCCCCATCTCCCGCAGTTCCTGTCCCGCGTTTCATAAATACACAAAACTTCAAAGGCATTCAGAGACGAGCTGGTTGCAGCTCCCAAAAGCAGCGAGGGCGACCAGCTACAGTGCAACGCCGGCTCAGAAAAAAAAATGAGAGAAAATTTTAATTTCCACAAAACCTCTTGCCAGTCTGTCTCCAGGCAGCCTGGCTCCCCACACACAGCACACGAGTCCCCCGCCTGCTGCCGCGGGCCATTTTGACAAGGGAAGGATCCTCTCTTTGACACTTTGCTTTCCACCTCCCCCGGCTGTGGGTTTCCCCAGGGTGCCGGCCATTGCAGGCACCACCTCCCCTGTCTGAACCCGCCGCTGCAGTGTTAGA
Organism: Butorides virescens; assembly: GCA_017310255.1. NCBI lineage: Eukaryota > Metazoa > Chordata > Aves > Pelecaniformes > Ardeidae > Butorides > Butorides virescens. Next base: position 87,060 of record JADKXX010008013.1, on the reverse strand, counting down.
AGGCTTCTCCATCTATCTCGCAGAAAAACAGCAAAAGAGAGATCCATTAAACATGATTAATGTATTTATACCAGGTACCTACTCTCGCCGGCCGGTCTGGTCGCCCTAGGGTGGTGGTAGGAAGCTCCACAGAGGTCCAGGTCCATTTTCCCCATTGCTCAGTCTGCCCCGCGAGGAGCAGCGTGGCCTTTCCCCACTTCAACGCCGTATTTTACATTTCAGGAAATTTCTTCCTGACCCCATCAAGTTGTTCCCTGAAACATGAAAAACAGATAAATTTAGAGATGACAATTTTATTTCAAAACGTACTTTTTGTTTTCATAAATGCGTCCTGTTTAAGGTTCTTGGCTGTTTGCATACTAAACAGCCTGTCTTGTTTTCACGTTGCCGCATCTTTGTATTATATTATTTTACAGCTGACGAGCGCCATTAGACTATGGGAATGCTGCAGTGTCAAAAGCAGATTGGATTTGCTGATTGCTGCTGTTCTTTGTGCTCCTTGCACAAAATTTCCTTCCCCTATAATACATCTGTTGTTTGTATATTCGATAAAGTTAATATCTGTGAAATCAGTCATTTCCCCCAGCTCTAAATTATACCGCATCAGACAGAAGATTGACTTCATTGTATTGACAAGAGAGAACTCTCAATGCTTATTATTTGTGGTGACTTGGAGAGATTACAAAAGCACACAGAATGGCTTTATCAGGGGAGTATATTTCTATAAAAGCTGATAAGGCGACGTATGCACATTAACAGTGGGAATAGCTAGTTTTTAACAAACTTCAACTTTTTCTACTATTTTAGTGAGGAAAAAGAACTAAAGAAATAGCATAAATCAATGTATCATCCCCTTCCTGTCTCCATGCCAGTATCCTGTTTAATGCTGATCTCATGTGCAATATTTATGTCTGCATAAATAATTCAGGAAGTAATTAATCCAATTCTTTTATAATTACCTCTTATAATGGCATACAGCCCAAATCCCAGCAGCTTAATTGCTGCTTAATGGAGATATTTATGACACCAACACTAGTAAAGAATATAGGCTCTCGCACTTATTTCAATGAGGAACGAGGCTTAAGCTGCTAAACTCCTGATTTCAGTTTCAAACACCTCTGAAGCTCTGGCATTTGAAGACACACTGGTTTTTCACTTCGGAGCAAGAGATTTCAATTCTTCTATTTCACACGTGGCCACGTGTCAGGGCACAGGGGTCAGCACTCGGTTACTGCAAGGCGGCAATACCGCAGGACCGTTTCTCTGATGCTTTGGCTCTGGCAGTAGGGCTGCACTGGATTTTGGCCTCACATTGCTAGATACGACCGAGTTTGCCCAGGCTGGCTTACCACATCGTGGACGTAACCAGAGTGCAGATCGCCCTGAGTTCCATCCATAAGCCTTGCTCAGGGCGTGGGGGCAGCCTGAATGTTAAGGCTGTCTCACAGAATCATAGAAACACAGAATGTTTTGGGTTGGAAGGGACCCCTAGAGGCCACCCAGCCCAGCCCCCCTGCAGGAGCAGGGACACCTTGAACCACATCAGGTTGCTCACAGCCCCGTCCAACCTGGCCTGGAATGTTTCCAGGGATGGGACCTCCACCCCCTCTCTGGGCAACCTGTTCCAGTGTTTCACCACCCTCATTGTAAAGAATTTCTTCCTTATATCTAGTCTAAACCCACCCTGTTTTAGTTTGAAACCATTACCCCTTGTCCTGACACAGCTGGCCCTATTAAAAAGATTTTCCCCATCTTTCCCATGGGCCCCCTTTAGGTATTGAAAGGCCGTAATCAGGTCTCCCCGCAGCCTCCTCTTCTCCAGGCTGAACACCCCCAACTCTCTCAGCCTGGCCTCATAGGAGAGGTGTTCCAGCCCTCGGAGCATTTTTGTAGGCCTCCTCTGGACCCGCTCCAACAGTTCCATGTCCTTCTGGTGCTGAGGGCTCCAGAGCTGGATGCTCTGATTCTATAATTCTATGATTTCTTGTACTCTACTGACCCCAGTCGGACAGCAAGATGTGAGAGAACTCTCCAGCTTTCCCAGTCTCCCCACCAGTGCCCTTACACAGGTTCAGGAGTTTCTCTTTTTCCCTCTGTGGCCAGCATTGTAGCGACCCAGCACGCCACAAACCTGCTCAACACAGACAACGGCTGGTGCTCAGCACAGCTGCTGATGCTGGTCCCCGATTACATTTTCACAAACGTGGAAGGAAAGCGTAACGTGGTCAACAACAGCACATTCAAACTTGTTCCTGCAGCTCTCCCGGGGCCGGCCAAAGCCATGGGGGCAGCTGGCCAGGAGAAGCCCTGACTGCTTGAGTGCTAAGTGGGGCTCAGCGGCATGTGGTGGGATGCTCCTGCGGAGACGGGAGCCCCATGCCCAGCAGCACCACGCCACCACGGCTGTCCTGCCGAATGGAGGATGGAGGTCTGGGATTTTACTGGACTGGAACGGTTTGAAGATTGTTTTTGCTTGCTTTCCATGTGCAAATACAAAGTTTGGGAACATCACAACTGTCGCAGCAGATGCAGGGTAGCGGCTTTTCGAGTATTTCTGATAGTTACCTGCAAGAACTGGATAACCAGCTTTGTCAGCTAACAGCAGATTAGCAAACACTTGGAAAAGTAAAGAGTGTGTAAAGGGGTCTTTCAGGGCATAACCCTGTGGAGCTTTTGCTCTCGTCACATCTGTCGGCATTTCAATGTCTAATTTATTTTATGGGGTCAGGTTAATAAGGGAATTAAGGTCACAAGCAGAGTCATGAATAATCCGGTGTCACTGGTCACGTCCTCTTGTTCTGTCGTTTATGTCTCAATAGGGGAAAACTGCCTTGATTTAGAAATAAAGGAAGGTTAGCTCTCCCTGCTTCAGCTTAGCAGGCTTGCGATTCTCCCATCGTCCCTTCAGAGGAAAAAAGGGAGAGAGAAACCTTGCAAAAGGAACGAACGTTTAAGGAGCTACGTAATTTGGTAGTCATACTCTCAAAGGTGATTTCAAGTGAGTAGGAGATTTCCAGAGCACAGTTTGACACACGCTGCCTGCTGCATGAGCATCTTGTGAGATTGTCTCACATGTCACTGAAAGTAAACCTCCTTGAAAATACGAGAGCGTTCCTTGGAGTGCCGTACAATTAAATACGCGGCGGCTTTGCCTTTGCGTACGCCACGCGTCTCTCGGGCTGGCTGCGCAGGCGCCCCAGCATAACTCAACATTCGGAGAGAGAAAAGGGGACCCAAAACCCTTCCTACCAGGGGTGCCCGGCGCTCATGGCCTGTTTTAAGCAACACGTTACAAGATCAGCCGGAGAAAGGCGCCGGTATTTGGGTAGTCAGAGGCGAGCGCGGTGTTTCTGAGTATGGCTTTGTCTGCACTGGGTTCTTGCATCAATCTGGTTTACTTCGGCCTCGGAAGCGCTGAATTTTAGGCAGCACAAACAGCTATAGGGATGTATGCGTTTGGGATTCAAGGGACTGCATTTAGTTCAACTTGAATGCATTCTTGATTGATTTAAATTAAGGGGAAATAAACAGTTCTTCAATGAAAAATGAACACCCACAGATTGGCTGGCACAGGTTTAACTATACTCGCAGGAAAATCACTCCTTATGCCAGCGCAATTTTCCCATCGCAAAGAAGTTCTAAATTGTTAATGGCTTTCAACCTGCAAAAACACAACACCCTGAAAGTTTGCCCTGCTACTTGTAAAGTGTGCTGCACCAAAGAGTTCTTGATAATTAAAGGGAATGTGCTGGTGTGAATATAGAAATCTCATTTTAAAGCATTTAAAAGCTTAAGAATACAGCTTCAAACTGAGACTCACTTAGTTTTTATGATTGCTTTTATCTCTACTAGCAGCTAAAGACATCCTCTGAAGTCTTAAACTAGTCCTAATCAAATGTTTTAGTCGGTGTATTTTCATGAGACCTGGCAAATTTATTCCATTACGCTGCTATTAACTGGTGGATATCTGTGCATTAGGATGCAAAGGAGCGACTCCTACAATCAACATTGCACTAAGGAAGGTTTCGTAATTACCCCAAGAGATTGGGAATTAGGATTCCTGGGTTTCTTCTGAACTGTGGGACAGACCATCGTGTGCTATCCCCAGAGTGGGTGACTCTGATTCCCTTATCCACTCCACGCACAATAATGGTGATAAGAAATTATTGTGAAATGTGTCAAGACACGTTCGATAAAAGAGTGACTTTGGGGTATTTTATCCCCTCACCTGCATTTTACTGCTGGTAAGGTTCTTGGAGATTCTCAGGTGAAATCCATGGTTAAAAGTACTTTTATTGGTGTTCACAGGTGGTTAATGAATTAATCCCTTTCTCCCTGACCTGAGTCACAAAAATGGGAAGCTGAATTTGAACTAACAACATTGGATAAGAGGTAGAGCAGAGACGCTTACGAGGAAATTAAAGAGAATTAAGTTGTTCTGAAAGGTGCTTTCAAATAAGCCTTTTGGATTTGATGAGAGGATTACATTTGTTCTGGAACTCTCCAGCTTTTTAGAAAGAAAATGAGACCACCTTCACCCCAAGACCCAAAGACTGAAAAACCTCTCAACTTGTTATAAAATCTTCCAGCTTTAGTTTCTCAATAAAAAAAAAAAAGAAAAGAAAATCTGACCTTCTCTGTAATGTGCTCCTAGATCCATCGTTCCAGAGCTTGATGAACAGACAGGGCAGACTAGCTTTAGAGATCAGCTGGAGAGACATCACGCAGCAGTCAGCAGAGATCCCGGAGGGACATGGACATCCTGCAGAAATCCCAAAGGGTGGCTCAGCGGGAGCTGGAGGTTTCCTCTCCCATACCTGCAGAGAGCTGGGCAGACAACTCTTGCCAGGTTTTGTTCTAATCTCAGCCTCTTCTTCTTCTGTTTCATAATAAACCTGTCCCTAAGGACAAGGGTATGAACGAGCCCCTTGGAGAGTCTCATATTTTTTATCATTCTAAGCCTTGCTTGTTACTCTCATGAGAAGTTCGTCACCAGTGGGACTGTCCCAGGACTGAGCTGTACTAGTACTGTCTTGGGGGGCCGGTGCTGATCTCCAGTGTCCTGGCTTCTCCTGGGGACCAAAGAACCGCTATACCAATTCAAGATATGTGAACAACACTGAGCCTTCTCAAAACCTATCATAAAAAACGGGAATAATCCCATGCTGGGATACCCCCCATGCCGGGATAGCTTTCTGCTCATGACCTCGCTGCAGTCTGTCACGTGCCAGGCGGGCAACCTTGCCTGTGGCTGCTGCACGTGCCAGTCTAGTCTCGAACGCAAGAAACCGTTCCGTTGAAAATTTCCATTGAAACAGCTCGAACTGGCTGAAATGTCCAATAAAACACTTCTCAGAGAAAGATATTTTACCCAAAAGGATGTCTCGAGTTTAGTAACCCCACTAGCTTTGGTGGAAGAAGTCTCCTTGCTGAGCTGATGGTGATCTATCTGCTCTATTAAGTCCAATGACAAAGCGCACGGGGCTTTCAATGGGACCAGGAATTAGACTGCCTGCGAAAAGGCAGAGGCCGGAGGTTCCACCTCGGTGACTCTGATTTAAATGCAGAGAAGCTCCTCTGACTGCGTTTGTGTTATTTCAGCTCCAAAGGAAGGAAACAGAGAGCAGAACTGTGCCAACGAACAGCAGCACCGCCACTGCTTAGGCTGAAAATAGCAAAGAGTTTAAGCAAAAGTATTTTCTTTTCTCTTGGAATTCCCAAGTATATTTGGGAAATTACTGATTCATTTCTCAAAAGTAACATAAATTATTTTCATTTAATGAAAAGAAAAAACAACAAATGAAAAGAAACATACAACCCCCTTTACCACTTCTCACTTAGTCCTGTCTAGCATGCTCTAGGAGAGCCTGCTTTAGCAGGGGGGTTGGACCAGATGATCTTCCGAGGTCCCTTCCAACCCTTGCGATTCTGTGATTCTGTGATTCTTACCTGGACACGTGCGTCTTATTTCCGTATTTCTCTCAAGGTACAATCCAGTGAATAATAAATACCAATATCTTATCCCCTGTATTTAACAAATAAAATTCTATGGTAATTTCACAATCAACAATGCCTGGTGTTAAGGATTTCATTATTAAATCTGATTGAATATGATTAAATATGGCTCATGCTTTCCAAAATGGGTTGCATGATAGATTTAAATGAACTCATTAGTGGTTAATGCAGCAAAGCGCTTTCTAAATGCTAATGTTTGGCTGCCTTTGGCTCGTTAATTAATTTGAAGATTGTGTAATTATCAGAGCTTTCGATTAGCATACGTCTACTTCTTTTTATTCCCAAACGACAGTTGTTGGCGTGTAACTATTGGAAATTCAATTATATTTATCATAAAAATAGGACATCAAACTGCCCAAACAACCACACGCTGCATGGGAACAGCATTTTTTTTCTTTAAAGTCTTTTTTTATTATTGTTATTGTCAAAAAGAACATAGGCTCAGCAGCTCTCTCCCGGCACAGGGCAGGGATAGCAAGGTACATGGCTTTGCCAGGTAATTGCACACCTCTGAAGAGGGGTGCAAGATGCACGAGGTCTGATTTGGGCTCGGAAAGAAACAGGAGCAGAGCCTGGCTTGTTTCCTCTCTCGTGCTCTGGGTTTGGCTTTGTTTTTAAATTCTGTACTTTGCTTTCAAAGGCCAGCAGCCATGAAACGAGGCAATACGGCGCAAACGCCCTACCCAGAAGCGACGAGCTGGGGTGTACCCAAGGACACGGCACAAGCCTGGGCTGCAGGTGGATGCACGGAACCACGGAGCCGCCGGCTTGGGTGCAGGCTGGGCAAGTGACACCCGTTAAATACGCTGTGCTGATGCTTAGGGCAATGAACCTGCTGGCTGCTCTCCTTTAAACAACGCAAAAGCATGGGAAGAGAAGTTCAATAGTCTCTTCAGCAGATATTCGGCACAACGACAGGGCCATAAACACAAGAGAAACTGAGAACTGGACTAAGAGAAAGACGTGGGTTATGAGACACGAGCACTTCGTAAACATCACCACGGGCTCATGAGAGATGCCATGGGGATAACTCGCGTCTGGGGCTCCTAGGGCTGCAAGGCTCTCTGGTGGAAGAAGAACAGAGCTTTATCTCCTGCAGGCGCTGCGAGTGACAACAACCAAACAGTTAAATCGACTGCCTGGGTCATTTCGCCCGCGCTTTTTAAAGGCACATCTGATTTCTCTAACAAGTCTCCGTGGTTGTCTTCACATCCCGCGCTGAATTCACATCAGTCCTTACGGACGCCTAACAGGGAACTTGTTTGTCATCAAACGATGTGGTTTCCACTAAATATGGGATTCTCTGCTGTAGTTATCCAGGGCCACCAACAGCTGGCGTGGCAGCACAAGTGTAAAAGCCAGAAAAACAAACCTTGGGGTTCATTAGCATGCATGCCGCCGCCTGAAAGGAGCCCTTCTCTGCCAGCAGCTGCAAGAGCAGCAACGCACTGACATATGGAATAATTAAGCCCAGTAAGTAACTATTACATTTCCCAGTGAAATAGAACAACTTCATTTGCTCAAACAGGCAACTCGTGTCTCAAAAAAATCCAACACGCATCACTTAGATAAATCATCTGATGAGTTCGGGGTTTTAAATCGCTATTAATCGCGGATGTTTATCCTTATGCGCCTTTATATGGATATTTATTAGTCAAAAATGAGCAACTAGGCATGATTAAGTAGCTAGCCCTTCATACCCGCCAAAACCTCACCCCTCCAATCTTCATTCAAGGGAAAAACACAAGGAATGGTTATAAAGCAAAATATGTCACCCTTAATTTCTTAGCTGCTGCTTCAGTGCAAAAAAAAAAATTCATTAATTCTTTGGTTTTCACTTGTTAATTCTTTGGTTTTCACTCAAGTTGCTGACTTCTCTGCAATTCCTATTTCAGACAGAGGTCTGCCTCAGTCAGGAGCAGGGGGATTAAAAAAAAAAAAAAAAAAAAGATAGGGCTTGGTTGCACTACTAATTGACAGAGAAACAGGAATGCCGAGATGGGTACCTCACAGAAAATTCAGACAGTTGGAGAGACGAACTGCGGTACGGAAATGTCATCTCCTAAGGCAGCTGGAAAAGAGAATCACTGACCCAGCAGCTTTCCGAAACCGGCAGAAGATGCAGGAACATAAACGGGCCCATCAGAGAAGCAGGCCGGCGCGGGATGTTATTGCTGAAGGGTGCAGGGACAGGCCACAAAGAGAAAAATCGGCAGAGCTTTTGCCGCAGCCTCTGATGGGGAAGGCGGGGAGTGAGGAGGAATGAACCGGGCTCCTGGGCAGCTCCAGGCACCTGTGGAGTCTCTTGGGCTGATGGAAAATAGATGAAACAGAACCAAACCCACGCGTTTCAACCGTGGCATTGGCTGCAGGAAAAAGCGTGGCACGGTTTGGCAGGAAAACACTGAAAAATGACAGGAAAGCACCAGCTTTGAATGAAGAATTGCGACCGCTGTCTGAGGCACAGGTCACACCGAATGCCTGTAATGAATTTTTTTAAGCCAAAGTCACAGAGGCAGGGATGAAAATTTTGTTGTGCTGAACTTCCCAGCAATTTGGCTACTGACTTTCACGGAGCTGGCAGTCAGCCGCCCTAGAAATAGGCGTAATACCGAGAGGGAAAGCTCCTTCCACCCTCCTGGGGTACAACATTTATGGATGAGAAGGGCAAAATGTGGCTTTGCTCAAATACCCCTCCCTCAGGAGACCGCCTCTGATACAAATCCTACAGTCATCGCTTTAAATCCTGCATTTAACGCTAAGGGCCCTGGCTGTGCCCCAGGGAGCCAGGTCGGTGGGAACCAGCAGCGCTCCTGCAAGGCGAACTGATGCAAGGGGACGAGAGGAAGGTCCTCAAGCGCACGGGAGCTGATCCCAATTTCCAACAACTGCGCCTGTGGAAGTTTCCCGGTCGTTCTGTGAAGCTGGTACCCTTCAGGACCCGTCTGTCCTTCCCAGCCCCGTACATCCACCCACGTGCCTGCTGCCACAGCAGACCCGGCTTGGGAAGAGCCCTCCATCCAGCCTTGGTTGAACGGACTCTGCTCCCGGCGCCTCACCTCTCCACCTGCCTCTCCATCTCCTTTTTCCCCCGACTCGCGGCGCACTCCAGCGTCTTCACCGCCGCGGATAACGAAGGCCTGTGCTCTGTCATTTACTCAGCGGACGATGGATCTGACAGTCTAATCTTAACTTCTTAACAGCTGTGTTTATTTACTAAAGTAGTAAATTGTTTCCTCTAAAGCACAGAGGGGTTGGTTTGAACAAACTAACGTCTCTGCAATTTGGCGAGATTTGGTGCTCGCACATGCTTTCTCCTGAAACTATACATTTTTCTATCACTGGAGTATCTGAATTATAGGCAATCTTGGGATGCAATCTTTGTTTTAATGACTCCTCCTGCTGCTGTTTTGTATAGAGGAGCAGGAAGGCTGGGAGTACAGTAAATTGGCTTACAGGAAATGGGAAATAATCACACCACTTATCTTCTGAATCTTACTGACTGCGTTTGCTCCCGTTCCAAGACACTTTTCTGTTTCCCCTTTGTAGTTCAGTTCAGATACCACCAATCTTTGCAACACCACCTTGCTCTTTCAGCCTGTCTCCAACGCTTACACAAACTGGACACCGGACACAGCAATGCTAGGCTGGAAGAGGTGTTAGGATGCCTTAACGAGGCACACACCTGCACCCTGAAACCTAAACCCCAGCCCTGTTAGTCCAGACCAAGTTGTTATCTGGATTTCTGGAAATGGCCTTCGATGTGAGCCGAGCCTTGCAGCGGCGCCCGGCTTGCGCTGCTCCGCTCTTGCCCCAGGACGGGGGCTGCTGAGGAGCCTGCCCAAAGCACAGCGACTGCCCTGACACCGGGGGGGGGGAGGAAAAGACAACAAAATCTTGTGGCTTATGGTGAACGCAGCGTAGCAGTGCTGCAGCAAGCCCAGCTGGAGCAGCAAGTTTTGGAAAACAGCGGAGACGCAGAAATCTAATGGGAAAATAACACACCCTTCTTGCTCAGCCACAGCGGTAACGCTAATAAAACCTCCCCTCCTGGTTCCCACTTCTCCTGGGGATATGAAAGCAGCCGAGAACACAGCACACACCTTCTCCTTCCAGCACTGCTGAGACGGTTGGATCCTTAAAACCTCTCCCTCAATTAGGGCTGATGAAGGAGATGCCTCTTCTGGCTCGGCAGCAGCAGTCGCGCTCAGGCCCCGAGAGGAAGGGTTCAGGTTGCTCCCCAAGACAGGCGAGAGCAGGGCAGGCAATAACCCAGACCTGGAAGCCATCTACATGCTCAAAGTACAGCTTACACCTCGTCACCCTTTTTCGGTCGTTCCCCACGTCCCCACAGACACGAGAGCACCCTCGGGTGCCCATTTGCTGGTGAACACACCCCGAAACCTCAGCATGTGTCAGGCTCTCGCCCACCCCGCTGCCGGCCGACCCCCCCGCCTTCCATTTCCCTGGAAAGGGAAAAATATAAAATAAAACCCACCAGGTTGTTTTTTTTTTCTGCTGGGTCAGTGAGCTAAAGCAGCTCACAGAGAGGAGACGTCTCTCTCCTTTTGGGAGCTTTTACCCGTTTCTGTACCCCTGGCCACGTGCTGGAGGCTGGATGCCATCCCAGTAACGCTCCCGGAGCCGCCTGCGCCGCTGGCCTCTCGAGGGCTCCTCCACAGCGGTCACGGCTGCGACCACCAAGCCTAGTACTCCAGAGAAGTTTCAGATATTTGATTTTCCCCAACTTACAGTTTCTCCCTCAAAATGCCCGTTTGGATTGAAATTATTTACACGCGGTCTCAGTTGAGAAGTGACATCTCCATCAGCTTGCAGGTGTTGGGGATTCTCCAGTTCTCAGAAGCGGTGTGTCTTTAAAGCTTCCTCTTTGTGGCAGATCTGGTGATTTCCGAATCCTTCTGACGCTGGCCTATGTAAAAGCAGCTCTTTGGGAGGCAAACAGCTGCGCGGTCAGAAATGGGGACTATGCAGGCCTGCGAGAGGGAAGCAGCCTTGACGGAAACATATTTTTATGACAAAAGCTTTTACTGCCCGAAAGCGTGTTTAATATGAAGCAGCAAAAGTTCTTGCTCCCTTCGTGCCCTTCCCAGGGGCATTAGCGTATCACGGGGGCGGTTTACGGATCCGCTTCTCTGCTTTCTGCCAGCGCAGGCATCGCGCGCATCCGTACTCTGGGCTGCATCAGGAGGAGCGTGGCCAGCAGGTCGAGGGAGGTAATTCTGCCCCTCTACTCAGCTCTGGTGAGACCTCACCTGGAGTACTGCGTCCAGCTCTGGAGCCCTCAGCACAAGAAGGACATGGAACTGTTGGAGCGGGTCCAGAAGAGGGCTACTAAAATGATCCGAGGGCTGGAGCACCTCTCCTATGAGGCCAGGCTGAGAGAGTTGGGGGTGTTCAGTCTGGAGAAAAGAAGGCTGCGGGGAGACCTGATTGCGGCCTTTCAATACCTAAAGGGGGCCTATAGGAAAGAGGGGGAAAACCTTTTTAGTAGGGCCAGCTGCGTTAGGACAAGGGGTAATGGTTTTAAACTAAATCAGGGTAGGTTTAGGCTAGATATAAGGAAAAAATTCTTTACAATGAGGGTGGTAAACCACTGGAACAGGTTGCCCAGAGAGGTAGTGGAGGCCCCATCCCTGGAAACATTCAAGGCCAGGTTGGATGGGGCTCTGAGCAGCCTGATCTAGTTAGCAGTGTCCCTGCTGACTGCAGGGGGGTTGGACTCGATGACCTCTAGTGGTCCCTTCCAACCCAAAACATTCTATGATTCTATGATCCCCCATTCCCAGGGTGCCCTTCCCCATCCTCGCTATTTCTGGAACATTTCGGTAGCAGCATTGGTTTGGGAGGGTGGTCCCAGGCGGAACCTAGGGGCAGATCCCACCCTCGGCCTGGCTCTCCGTCCTATTTTGGGGGAAACGCCTTCAGAGTAGGGAATTTTATTCCTAGCTTTGCCACAGACCTGCAGAGCAACTCCGGACAAACCCGGCCACAGGGAGGGGGTGCTTGTAGAAGAGGCTTGTAGACCCAAGGCTTGTAGAAGAGAAAAAAGGTGTTTACGTGAAACTTCCAAGAACAACGGGGTCCCATCTTTGCTGGGACATCAGGAATACGCACCCATAAATTACCAAGCCATCGTGCGTATTTATTATAGCAGAATTGCAAAACTGGGAGTTGTATTTCATTTTCAGTTCCCCCCCCCCTCCTCGTGCCAGAGACCGTATTTCTTATAAACAAGATTCTGATTTCAGTATTCATTAGATTGTTTGTCAAGAGCAGCAGCTGGTGCTGATGAATGGATGAAGATGCACCGAGGACGGTTCAGCCTAAAGAAGGAAAGACACGACAACGCATTTCACATGCGCAAAAGGCTGCTGTGAACCGCAAGGCAGCAGCTTTTTCCTTCCCTCCACACGCAGGGTGGACAAAAGGGTAAGGTTTTAATTGCCACAAAAAAGGTTCGGATTAGACAGAGAATTGCTTTAACATTAAGTGATGGGAATTCACAGATTGCCCAGGAAAGCCTGTGAGCCCAGATTAGCAGCCGCCTGTCGGAAAGAGGGGACCACCGAGCCCGGAGAGACCTACGGCCGCAGCCGCTTCCCCTTGCCCGCCTCGTTGCCTGATGACCCCGGTATTTTCAAACAGCACCTCCAAAAGCAAAGGGGTTCAGTTCGATCCTGCTTATTTAAAAGTCCTCCTGAATAAAGTGGAATCAAATGGCTGGAAAGGCGGAGAGACAGAACTCTCCCAATTCCTGTACCCGCGCATGTAAAAAGTGATTCAGCCGCGAGAGACGCAGAAAGCCAGGTAACGGGCTGACGTTCAAACTAACACAGCGCTAGGGGCACAGATTTCTTATTATTTCTTATTTCTTGTCCAGTTCAGAGGCACAACTTACCTGCAACATGAAAAGCATCCGAGGGAAACACCGAGTTGGTTTATCCACCCAGCCAAGCAAACAGCGCCAAGCCAGGAGACAGACAAATAAATGGGTCAACAAGTATCTTGCTAAGAAACCCAAATACCTATCGCCCAAACTCGGAGGCATGCAGGCAACAGCAACGAACTACACCTCTGCTTAACGGCCATTTCGAATGGGTACCGAACAGGAACTTGCCCTGCTTTAAAAACACATGCAAAGTTATGGTTTCTTCTCTATAAAAGCTGTATCGAATGATTTCCTGTGAGCAAGCTGCAGGAACTCAACTGAAATAGTATATTTAATGGAATAAAATAATCCCAGAATGGCAAGGGTTGGCAGGGACCTCAGGAGCTCCCCCAGTGCCACCCCCCTGCCCAAGCAGGCTCACCCAGAGCAGGGGGCACAGGACAGCGGCCAGGCGGGGGTTGAAGATCTCCAGAGAAGGAGACTCCACAGCCCCCCTGGGCAGCCTGGGCCAGGGCTCGGGCACCCTCACACTCAACAAGTTCTTCCTCCCGTTCAACTGGAACCTCTTCTGCTTCAGTTTGTGCCCATGGCCCCTTGTCCTGGCACTGGGCACCACTGGGAAGAGTCTGGCTCCGTCCTCGTGACCCCCACCCTTAAGATATTTGTAGGTGTTGATGAGGTCCTCTCTCAGCCTTCTCTTCTCCAGGCTGAACAAGCCCAGCTCCCTCAGCCTTTCCTCCTAGGGGAGATGCTCCAGTGCCCCCATCATCCTAGTTGCCCTCCTCTGGACTCTCTCCAGGAGTTCCTCATCTTTCTTGAACTGGGGAGCCCAGAACTGGACCCAGTGCTCCAGGTGGGGTCTCACCAGGGCAGAGCAGAGGGGGAGGAGAACCTCCCTCGACCTGCTGGCCACGCTCCTCTTAATGCACCTCAAGATACCACTGGCCTTCTTGGCAACCAGGGCACCCTGCTGGCTCATGGTCAGCTTGGCATCCCCCAGGACTCCCAGGTCCCTCTTGGCAGAGCTGCCTCCCAGCAGGTCAGCCCCCAGCCTAGAATATTTAATTTGGCAGACACAGCAAGATTTACCGATTTGAGCGCGAGACGGCAAACAACGCAACTGCAACAAACCACCCACGCTCCTGCTCCTCCGCCCCGGGAGGCGGCCGCTGGCCTCGAAGGACTGGCTGCCAGCAAGCAGCGTGCTCCCACCCACCCACCCAGCACCCGCCCCCGCTGCGGCGTTGGGCGAACCGAGGATGGGTGAGATGGGAAAGAACGGCAAAAGTTCCAAGTAACAATTTCAGCATCGGCAATTGCAATTCTTCCATGATTTTCCTGAGGTGGGAATTTCCTGCCTTACAAAATTATTCACTTACAAGAAATTAAGGATATACGTCAGGAAATTACACGTTGACCCTGCACCTTCAGATGCTCCTGTCCATGGCAGACATTTGAAGCAGGGATGAAGGCAGAAATCAAACTAAACGGAGCCTGCGGATTCAATTTTTTTCAATCAAGGCTGAGATAACAGGCAGGAAGAGCAAATGGTGCCTTAGATTTGTTACACGTGAGCTTCAGTACAGTGGAATGGGAAACACGGTCTTTAATAGATGGATTTTTACTATTTGTCAGAAAAAAAAACCCTTCATCCACCAACACTTCTTTTCAGCCCTGCTCGCACTGAAGTCAATGGCAGGGTTGGGTTAATGGTTGGGCTTGATGGTCCCTGAAGGTCTTTCCCAACCTAAATGATGCCATGATTCTAAGTCGCTGGAAGCTTCCCCCAGCACTGTTGTGAGAAGGGGAAGGGAGAACGCGCTGTCCCAGCTGTGGCCAGCCCAGCGAGCAAGTCTGGGACATTTCAAGAACATGCAAGTTGGAAAGCTCAAAACGCAGCGCTCTCAAGGGAACAGATCGGGGTTCTCGGCACCGAGAACAAGTCAGAACATCTCTGTGGCAACAAGGGAACAGTCTGTTGGAAGTGCCTGACCTCTACCGAGACTTCTTGACATCTTCTTGAGACCAACATCTTGACTTGGTACCTGAAGAATGAATCTAGGAGCTGAACATTTTTACATGATGTCTATTAAGAAAACCTGTATTTAATCCTTCAAACAACCCCTTACGGTACCACTTTTCAGCCAGTCAGATAAAGAAGAAAGCCCCTGCACTGCAGATCCCCTGGGCCAGCTTTCCTTAAGGACAAATTGTACTAACTGGGGCACCATCATTCTCTACAGAACCATCGACAAATTCCTCCTAAATTATTATTCTGTTACAGCTGCCCCATGCTGACATCAGGGAACCAAAAATGTTCAGCCTTCCATTAAAGCATTCCCCTGCGAGGCAGGGAACACGGTCTTTGCAAATACTTTATGATAGGATCACGAGTTCCTACAGAAGGACAAAATCCAGACAATTAAAATGACGGAGAAACCCTGAAGTGCACTCAGCCCCCAGGTGAAGGGAATCCGAGACTGGTTTTATGGTTGTAAAATACAGTCCCTCCTCCATTTTTAATCCATTACATATGCTTTCCAACAGCAAGTTTCAAAATATTACATTGATTTTGATGACATCACTGAAATAAGAAAGCAAGCTATTACTTTTGAACATATTACAGCCAAAAAAACCAGCCTACAAGAAAAAGCAGTAATTCCACGGTAACGTTCTAGCGACACTGAAGATAAACCGCCTGGGTTGGCTGTCTTGGACGGTGACACGACCCACGATCCCAAAGGAATTAAACCTTCATTGCGTATAGATGGATGCCTTATGCCAAAACGGGCCCAAAATACGTATTAAAAATAGTGCTTCAGTCTTACCGCTTCCCCAGCGTAATCGTCTGTAAATCTCGCATTTGAAATGACGTTCAGCCAAGGTAATATCAAAATATATTTTATTCTGGACCTCTTTCAGATCTGATTCAAATTACAGTTGTCAAAGCAATACAATGCAAAGGGAAACTGCAACAGAAAATGTGCCTAGAAGGGATATAGGGGCCTTGGGGACAAATCATTGTGATGGAGAACCAAAATACATCATAAAGTGTAATTAACATGGTCCAGGACAGTATAGAACATCTATATCAGTCTTCTTTAGACAATAATCATGAAAACTGAACAGAAAAGTCCTTTAAACAAGTACAAAAAACTGTCATGGGCTGGTTTACACTTTTACAACAGCTGTAATTTAACTGGATAACTGAAGAAATGATGCAGACATTTTAATCCAGTGCTATAGGTAGGCTCACAGAATTAGACCCAAAGGATTTGTAACTCCAAATGAAACCATTACAACTACAATGTCAATGTCAGGAGAGAGAGAAAATTACTTCTGTATTCTAGAGTTACTGCTCTGCACACTGCAGTCTGTTGAGGACAAGATTGCAAAGTACACTCGACTAGCAACGACATGCAGACTGTTTTCTTGTATTTACCCACAAATGTCAAAAAACGTTATGAAGTAAAAATGAATGAGTATTTAAAAAAAAGAAAAAAAAAAACAAAACAAAAACCAAAACAAAACAACCAAAACAAAAAAAACAACCAAAAAACCCAAAAACATGCCTCAAGTTATTGTCAAGCTTCAAACTTAAAAGGCAGAGAAAGCGAAGTATGTACTCGAGACTACTGATCTGAAGCGCTATTAACACTAAAATCGGCAACCCGGGGGAGACGGCGGAGCTCCCCCCCGCCGGGCCGTCGGCGCCGCCCGCACGTGCTTTTCCAGAGCTTTCTCAAAAGGGGGAGAAGCGAGGGCGGCTCTGCGGCCCTCTCCCTACGGGAAGTGTCAGGGATCTGGGAGGAGGTTTCCTGCTGCCTCCCGAAGCCAGCTTTGCTTCTTCTAACATGCCACAATGTTGCTTCTGCTTCCTTCGGACTTCTGGAGAGTGGGAAGCTGATCCCACCGGGGAACGGCTCTACGGGACTTGGTGATGGGAGAAGCTATCGCGCTCGTCAACGAAAAAGGAACACCGGGCTAAATTCGGCAGGCCCTGCCCTGGCAAAGCCCCCAGCGAGGCCGAGGGGGGGGGCGTCCTCATTTTACCGAGGCGGCGGGCGGCATGGCACAGACCCAACGCCTCCAAGGCTCGTCCTGGCAAGGCTCGCTCGTGACGTGAAAGACAATGGGGTTTCTGGGGAAGTAAAGGTTGGGAAAAAGCGGGTCCCAAGGCTCCTCTTCACTAAACGGACGGAAAAAAAAAAAAAAAAAAACCAAAACAAAAAAAACCCCAACCAACCCATACAACCTTTTTATTTACAAGCTGAAAAACCCAGTTTGCGACTTTAATGAAAATTCCTTCATTCGGCAGAACCAGATGCATCGGCTGCCGAGATTGCTCCGTAGGCAAACCGGCGCCACCGCCCTACGCCACCTACTGTTCTTCCCGAACGCAAAGAACGTTTCCAAGGTACAACGTCCCGTTGAATACCCTAGCATGAGGTAAGCAGTGTAAGGAAAAAGGAGTGCTTTTTGAAAAGGAAAATGAATTAAAATTGGTAGAAATCTTTGGCCTTTCTCTCAAGATGCGTTAAAGTGTCACGAAATCAAGAAACATGCTTCGAAATGCCATGTCATTCTGACTCTGGTAACTGTTACCTCCCTCCACCCAACCCAGAAAAAGAGGCACTTTTAGTGTTTCATAGAAGATCTCCAATCGTCTAGCAGACACGCTAAATAACCCTGCACAATTGTAGTCCCAGAATAAACCCAGTTTATCGACATTACAAAGAGTCTAAAAAAGCTTTTATGAGGACCTAGATATTCTCTTAACTACACTAAAAAGTCCACTGGTTGGGAATCTTTACATCAATTTAAAAATGCAGAAAAAAGGGAAAGTAAAAAATAGAAAGAGAGGAACTCTACAGAAACCTGGACCTAATTATGCAGAAATGAGTAGACGGGGTTCCGAGATGGACGCACAGAAAGACAGCGAACTCAAGCGCAGTTCATTCCTTATCCCATCGTTAATTCTGAGCCCAGTTTTGTTGTTTTTTTTTTTTTTTTTTTTCCCCTCTTCCTTTGATCCTCTGTTCGGATATTTGCCCACTAACGCGTCGACCTGGAAGAACCGGGAGCTGTGACGTATGCGAAGGCCCGCGCGCGCGTTTGCCTCGACGCTTGGAAACCGGGCGCGACGCTCGCGCGCCGGTAACGAACTTGGGGTCTTTCCGCCCTTCGGCGTAGCCAATTCAAAGGAACAATTTGGATACTCTACCTCACTATCGAATACGAGGTCTTTGCGCTACAAAACGATTAATAATTAATGTCGTGGTTCTTTTTTTTTTTTTTTTCTTCTTTTTTTTTTTTTTTTTGTTTCTTTTCGCTTCACATAATCACAGAACCTAGCACACCTTGCATGCATGCAGCTAACAGGGTATAAAATCAAGAGGCGAGAAGAGGCGTGAGCAGGAGCAGCACTGTGGCATGCTAGTACAGGACAACAATAAAATATCTACGGGCCGGACGCTTCGCCGGGGGACGCTGGCACCGTTCCACTACAGCGGGGCTCGAGGTTGGGGTTGGGGGCCTCAGCTGGCACATCCAGAGCCCTCGAGCCAACGTGCCCGACGTTCCTGCTAGGCTGTGCTTCAGGCACCTGAAAACCCTGGCCCTGTGATACCGAAGCTCCGTTTCCTCTATTTCCGAACACGCGATGCTCTGCTTAAGCAACCAGAACTACAACCGGAACGGCTGACGACTGAGGAGGAGGAGGAGAAGGGCGATACCCTACAACACGGCCGCGCCAAGTTCTGCAGCTGGGTCACGGGAATTCCACCACCACAACTGTCTGGATTGGCTGAAAGATCCAATAACTTTGATGAAAATGAATAAACTGTCCGTTATTAAAATACAAAAGTACTATCAAGAATCACTTCTGACTTTCAGGCTTAAAATTCAGTGCAATTGACAAATGCATTGCTAAACGAAAAATGCAGCTTAAACGTACTCAAAACATTTGTGTCTATTCCTGGGAGCACAGTTTAAAATTATTGCACAGAATTTTTTTTTTTTATTTTTGTTTTGTTTTCTTTTTTGTTATTTTTTTGTTGGTTTTTTTTTTTTTTTTCTCCCATTAAATGACAGAGGTCAGCCACAGTCATGGACCTCCAGCAATAAAAGCAATATTTCAAGTGCCAGACACTCCATATATTAGGTTTCCTACGTACTGTAACTCACAGGGCGATCGCTCTAAACATTTGTAATATCTTCCAAAATCCCAAAAACAGCTGGCACCGAACCACCTCGGATGACTGCCTTGATGGATAATGACTTTTTGTGGG
Source organism: Butorides virescens (assembly GCA_017310255.1). NCBI lineage: Eukaryota > Metazoa > Chordata > Aves > Pelecaniformes > Ardeidae > Butorides > Butorides virescens. The sequence goes on along the minus strand of JADKXX010008013.1, from coordinate 67,845 downwards.
TTTTAAACGCTGCGTGTGATAGCATCATCATCTTGGGGTACGTGTAGAGGACGTGCTGTTGACTTCTCTTTACCACTGGCAAATTGCTACCCTACCTTAGCCAAACTCAGACTTGCTTCAAGTCGTGTTTATTCCACGGAAATAGCAGAAATCAATGCCTGAAGAACAATGGTTAAAATGTCAAAGCTGCATTATCTCAATTAAATCAATTTATACCTGACTCGAAGGGGGGAAGAAAAAAACCCAAACCAAACCAAAAACCAAACAAAATAAAAGGTTAGAGATTAGCAATCATAAGCCACAAAGTTATTTGTGGTTGAAATAGTGTTATAAAACTGATAACTTTGCCAAGCTCGGTAATATAAACCATTCCTTAAGTAAAATGCCTGTGACATAAATTTGACAACCTCTCTTCTTATAAATTTACACTCTTGGAATCTTACGCAAGACGTGATGCAACCTTTTCGACGACACATACGCGTAAACATAACCTCATGCTATCATTTACAAATCAAATCCACTGCCAGGATACTTTTAATCACATGAGCAGAAAAAGGTTTGCCATATACATCTGTCATCGTAAGAAAAATACTTGATATTGTAAACAGAGTAAAAGACACTATATAGTAGTGATTATTAAAAAAATAGCAGCTTACATCTACCCTATATTTGAAAAAAATGTAGTCACAAGATACAATAAACTGCAGGACTGGAGCAGCAGGGGAATTAGTGCAAGTATTCGTCTTTTAAATAAGCTGAATCACTGCTATTAAAATAAACTTGAAGCAAGTCCACTGTTGAAGATTATTATTTTTTTTTTTTTTTTTAAATCTAAGGTAGTAAACATTTTGCCTCTTAATGGCAGTGTTATCAAATATATGCCAAAGATTTTATTTTCAAGAAAGAAAAATTACATGAGATACTTTTAATACTGGAGTTTGGTTACAATCCTACATCTAAGCTCCTACAAATAACGATGGGCAACGCTCAGAGAAGCTGTGGCATGAACCCTTGTCCGGAAAGATCTGAAACCCCTTAAAAGCGATCCCCCAGCTGTACTTTGCTCCTTTCCACAATAGTGCACGATTTAACCATATTTTTGTTATGGTCTTAAAGCAACAGAAGATGCATTTTCTTCTTCCTCTTTTTTTTGTCCTTTTTTTTCTTTTCTTTTTCTTTTGTGCATCCCTGTATTTTTCTTTTCTGTATTTTTGTGCCCTTCTGTTCTTAAGTTTGGCAGAATTATGTCCCAAATAAGAAACTACTGCATTTTAGCCACGTCACCAGAAAATAAAACATAGCATTATACCCATTACTGTCGTACTTCGCAGATGCGCAGGACGTGAAATATCACGCCTCGAAGAAGGATTTTTTTTTTTTTTTTTTTTCTTCTCTCTCCATAAATCCCTTTTCCACCCTCCCTCTGTTCACAAAACTGTGCTCTGGGAGCCGCAAAATGTACCAAACATTATCAGGTTCAATCTACCTCTTCAAAGAATGCATTCAAATACGCTTCAAAGAAACATTTTTTTTTTTTTTTTCCCCAAGGTGAAAAAAAAAAAAACCCAAACCATAAACAAGAAACTAATTCACTCCCTTACTTCATGCATCCGTAAACTTAACCAAAACAAAACAGAAAACCCAATGTTTTAAAAGCAAAGGAAAAACTACTGCTGCAGATTCCTGTTAAGTCCATTTTCTCTGTACACGCAAACTGCTCAACTACTGAGAAGGAAAACAAAAATACCCCGCGATCCACGGTCGCGATGGATTCGCAGGGGGGAAGGGGCAATGAAGGCTGCCGTTAGGATCCTCTGGATTTGGTATGTATATGGGTCTGCTCTTGTACACGGAATATTTCTCTCTCTCTCTCTCTCTTGCTCTCTCTTCTGTTTTTCATATCCAAAACCTTTAAATGTTATTTTGGGGCACAGCAGATTCCAGCACTTGGTGAACAGGATTCACAAGCTGTGACAAAACTCTGTCATCCTCTTCAGGGTGTAATTTTTTTTTTTTTTTTTTTTTTTTCCCCTCTTTTTTTATATACAGTATATGTATATATTTCTTTTACGTTTGGCTGTAGTGGACTGGCCATGGTTCAATTGGGACTATAGCAGTACATGGGTCAGGGACAGTCATTTTGGCTATGTACACATTCATAGTCGGTCCATGGCTTCCAACTAGTAGCGCTATTTCCGTAGGTCTAATACACAAACCTGTAAGAAAAAAGAAAATATATTTACAGAAACTGCATGTTGCCCAGTGTCCCACATGCGTACCGTTCCGCGCGAAATGCCCGAGCAAAACCTACGAAGCAGATTCTGGTTTTGTCAGATAAAGACATCTACCAGTAAAATATAATTGTATAAAAGCTGTGCTTTTAGTCATCGAACAGTTCCAACGTTTGCCTAGTTGCTATGAGCTGTAAGTACATTCAAAACTGAGGGGACGAGGAGGGCTTTCGCTAGCGAACAACGTAAAACAAAATAAACCCAACGCTTTTAAAAGGGCAAAAACTACACGAAAACCAATCTGTCGCGAGTACCGTCAGCCTCTTGGGTCAAATGAACTGGAAGAGCGGAGAGGTTCCACGGCAGCTATACAAAAGGGTCCTCTAGGGTGGAATGGTAATTAATTTCCACGCAGGATACGCCTTGAATTTTCTTCCTTTCATGACATCGTCTATACTTACAAGACTAAAATGATATGCAAGACCAATTTAGTCTACTTAAAATTCAGAACTTTCTATTTTCTGTTTGGAACTCTACCAAAGGGACCTCCCTTACCAGCATGGAGCATGCGGGACAGGAGAACGCTTTGGCGTGAAGGTACCGCCCCGGAGTCCAGGCTACAAAGCTACCAGGGCTGCTTTTCAAAATACAATCCTTTTATTGCTCTTATTTTATTCCAATTTTGCTTTTCCTTAGGCTCTCCTCTCCTTTCTCTCAAAACCATGGCAAAAGAGAGGCAAGCAAAAACCAGCTATTGCCCTTGCCAGGGAGAAGAGCACGTTAATATTTTCCGGCAGTACGTGGCAGGATGATGTCAGGAGACCTGGGGGGTGATGCCAGAACACACCGCTATGAGATGACAGAGGGTGCACTCATCATTAACCACACAATTTTATTCTCTGCTGCTTCTAAGCAATAGAAGCAGACTGGTATTTACATCTAGCTCCTGTCAATGTTTAGGAATTTTAATTATGAGCATTCAGAGATCTGGACTTTGTTGTGCTGCTCTTCCTGTTGAAGGCAGCGCGGACGATATTTCCTTCCGATCATGCCTTGCGATGACATCACCTACACCAAACATTTTCGCTTGAAAAGGGCAGAGAGGCAAACCCAAACTTGTTTCCAGACTATAATGCAAAGCTCAGCCACAATGAACACATTTCCATGGCAAGGCCCAGCAGGGACGGAAAATTTAATCTAAAGGCATCTTCACCTTCTGAGATTTTGGGAGGGTTTAGAACAGTAAGGCATTAAGCGGGAACGCAGCCGTGTCCTCCTTTCAGCATTACAGCACCTTCTGTGCCACAATCTACAGGTGAGCTGGCTGCATTGAACTACAGCTACAGAAGGAACCTGCCTGCGTTGTCATTCACCAGATTTCCAGAAGATGGCTGTTGTCAGAACGTCAAACAAGTCAAGGCGCACTTACTGAACCATCTGAAGCACTTGCTCCAACTTTGTCTCCTGCTGCATTCCAGCAAACCTCAAAAATCCCTCCTGTTCCCCGATAACTGTGAACTAGGGCACCTGTCTAAAAAGGGACAAAACACGTGATCAGTATAACAAAACCCAAACAAACAAGTAAAATTTCTGCACCATTTAAAACTCCCCCACTGCTTGCAAAAGCTGAAATCCCCAGAGGACACGCTCCGGGTGAGACTCGTGGACAACCTTGGCGCTGTCCTGAAGGACGTGGCAAACCCAGCTACGGCACCTTGACCTCGTGCGTTTGACAGGCAAAACCGGGGATGGTCGTGACTACTTCCAATCGCTAAAAGCAGCCCTGCAAAAATTAGGATCCAATTCCCGGTCGCCAGAGATCGCATCTTGCCTAACGACAAGGCCTGAGATTTCTATTCGCTGTCAGCCCTTTTTTTGCCAGAAACACAAAACCAGAATTGGTGCCCTTTCTTCAAAAGTTCTGTAGAAACACTGTCGCCACCTCACGCTCGTCTTCTCTCACTCTACATTCCCTTGTTTTTCAGGGAAATCCAATGCAATAGCGACCAGATTTGTGTATCTACATCCAGTCATCACTTTTCACAGCAAACCGGCTTTATCTGGAGCTTAAAGTTCAGAGGTAACAAAGACAATTTTTGGATGCACCATGTTACTGGAGACACTTTGCGAAATACATTTTGGTGGTGGGTTTTTTTGGTTGGGGTTTTTTGGTGGTTTTTTTTTTTTTGGTTGGGTTTCTTTTTTGCTCAGTAAAGACAATGTAAAGACAATTATTACTTCACCATAAGCAAGTGCTCAAAGAGAAATTAAACGTACATCCATTATCAGACGTAACCTTAGAACAAAGAGAAAGTGGATCAAGATGTCAGCAAGGGCAAAGCTCTTTGTGGCCGAAGCACGATGGAGCAACAAAGGCTGGAAGGGTGCTGATGGAAAAGACCAAAGCCCAAACTTCCAAACAGACGGAAGAGCTCTACCTGCGTATTCCAGATGTGTACACATTTATCAAAGGAGCCGCTGGCCAGGTACCTGCCGTCAGGACTGAAAGCTACACTGTACACAGGTTCTTGATGCTTTGTCAGAGTATGAATACAAATTCCTCGGTCTACGTCCCATAACCTAACAGTAGAGTCAAAGGATGCACTGTCAAGGGGAAAAAAAAAACAGATTAATTACATCTCAATTTGATGTATTTTTGCTTCTAACATAAACACAAGACGATAAAGCACGCCGCGTGCTGCAAAACGTTCTGTGAACCTACGTGTATAAAAAGAGAAGCAAAACCAACGCTTTTAAAAATGCACTTTAAACCGGGATTAAATAGTACCTTGCTAACATAAGATTGGCATTTGGATTATTTGTTCCTGGTCCTGTAGGACTCCATTTGATAGTATAAATTTCTTTGTTGTGTGCTTGTAAGTCATGGACACAACTGTCTTGTTTCATACTCCAGATCTAGGACACAAACAGAAGAAAACAGAAAGACGTTTCGCACAATATTGTACTAAAATACGTTTTACATCCTCCTCCTTTACCCTTTGCAGCCTGACTGCCACCTTTTAGGCCACATTTGCCGCGACTGCTGAGTTTCTGGAGTTATTATGGCAAATATTATTCCAGTCCCCTCCATTCTTTGAGTTGTAAGCACCCGATGGGGTTAATGAGGAGTAAAGGTGCTCGCCTACAGAAACCACCCTGCACGTGCTAACAGCGAGCCCCCTGAAAAGTGTCGGGAAGATAACAGATGCTGAAATGAGAAGAGCAATGCGTGTGTGTTCACGTCTGCGTTGACAAAGTATCGCAGCCTTATTTTTAAATGAACTTCTTGCTACCCAGACTGAGGGAAATCAAGGGAGAGTAGCGAAATTCTCTGTTTTCGTACAAAGCCATAGGCGCACACCGCAAAAACGTTACGGCATTTCCCCGGCTTATCAGGAGTTGCCTTGCCAGGCGTTTGCTCGGTTCTTCCCGCAGAGGAGGAGCTCCTTAGGACTCCGACTCCTGCACGATAACCTTCAGCAAACAAAATAACTATTGTAATCGTAATAACTATTTTGTAACTCGTAATTCTATTACGAGTTTGGATTGCGTACAGAGGGGCTTTGGAAGGCTTTTATACCTTTTCCTAAATGAGAAACTCGATAGAGTAGTTAATCACCCGAATGCTTGCTTTAATGATATCTGGTTTAGTGGTGCTTGCAGCTCACCTCTTGTTCGAAAAAGCCAACAGGAGCATGCTTAAGCTCAACTGTATTTAAGATGCAGTTGGGGTCTATGTTTAAATGAATGATGCTTTCCAGAACTGGTGCCTTACTGAAAAGGAAATTGATTTTCAATGTGCAGACAGAATTAAAATTGTATTTCCAGTTTAAATCGATGGCATCAAAATCTAGCTTTTCTTCCCAAAACGAGTATAGATGAAAAGAGTCCATATTAGCTGCCCTAGAGAACATCAAGTTGGCGTCACAAGAAAGAAAAAAAATCAATCAATCAATCACTAGGCACCTTCCACGTGCTTCAAAACCTTCATTCCTACTGCCACTGAAACGTAGGTGATCCACAAGCGATTAGCGGTGCGTAGACCTATCCACAAGCAACTGGTCTTCCAGGGAATCCTGAACAAAGTGATAAAATTCTTCCCAGGCTGGGCTGAATTCAGAACAGCGACCAAGAAGTGAGTTGCCCGAGCCGACAAAGGGTGACCTGTTCCCAGTCGTCACCTCTCTACTCCCCGAGATGCAGCGGCAACAGCTTGAGCTCTAGACTGGAATTCATCTCACCTGAGTTTCAGCTGCCTGAGGATGAAATATCTGGCTTAAGCTGGCTCTTCTGACTCCATCCATTGCCGATGGAGAACGACTGATGCTCTCAGGGGTTTACTCATCACACTTGACTTAGACACTTAACGTCGGAAAGGATGAATTGCTCTTCAGTGGTGCTAGACACTCTGTTGACTAAAGATGTCTAGACATCTAGCTTTAGACTGGAGATTTAAAGCTTAAATGTTGATATTTAGATAAGGTGATCTCCACTGCGAGCGCCTGACTGCGTGCCAGCACAGGAGGGGATATCTGGCTGCTCACTCAGCCATTCCCTGGCTCAGATTAAACAGCAGTGAGCTGGATGGAAGTGACTGTCCCAAGGGCTAGGAGGTGTTTTTGGGGGGGGCTCTAGCGCGCCTTGAAGTCACACCCTAAGTTACAGCATCCCCTGCACTCACACGTTTGCCCCACTTCTACAAGAAAGCATGTTGCTCTGAATTATTTGGGGGAAAAGTGTAGGTGCAGTTGAAAAACTACAGAATGGCTCCTGATGAATTGGAAAAACCAAGGAGTAGACACAGCCTCTTAAGAAAGAAACACACCGAAGGTTTTAACTAAAAAGAAAGGGAAAACAGAAGAAATCCAGGGAAGGAGCTAGTCGCCCACTCCCGTACGCGCTACACGACACGCATTCCAACTCCTCCTGTTAACCAAAAGCAACCATCAAGTGTGACAGCTTAATGATTAATGACCCGATTCTGTAAACAGCTAAAAGCACCTAATAAATCACGCTCCAAGTCGCAGCGCGGCAGCCCGTAACAAGTTCTCTGGACCAAAGCTTGGCTCTGATTAATAAGGATTTGCTAGGATTGCCTAATCTCGTTACATTAAAAAAGAACAAATATTAAACGACACGGCCAGCGGAGCGATGCTGCCGGATTGCCCAAGCCAGCGGCGTGCGTTCCGGAGGCCCCCAGGGACAGGAGCCAGCACCACAACTCCCGTTACCTTCAGAGTCATATCGTCAGAGCAGGACGCCAGAAGATTACCAGTCGGATCCCATTTGATTGCGTTTACTTCATTCTAAAATTGAACAGGGAGAGTGAGTTGGAGTCTTCGCTTCCATTACACGCGACAGCTTACGGAAGATAAAGTTGGACAGCAGTCGTGAGTATTTGTATAATCGTCAGTACTTCAGCATTTCATTTGCATTCCTAGCTTTGCCTTCAATAACAACAACTTTCTGCTGCCTGTTCATCCCATTTTTCCCACGCGTGCTCTTACACAACACGGGCACGGCAAAGCCTTGAAGTTCCCACGTTTCTTCTTCTAAAGCTCCCTTTCGCTCCGCCATCCTGGCGCCGCCAAAAAAAGCTGCACAGGGGAGCAAGAATTGTTCTAAAAATGACAGTGGCTGCAGCCACCCTACCGCCTGAACTACAGCTCCAGGTTATCTATCGCCTGGTGCCAACGACCACCCATCGGTCAAGCGCCGTCCACTGGGCCCCCCAAAAATCTCTCCTTAATAAAAATACCCCAGAGCAACGCCCGATCCTCCAGTACTTACTGTGTGACCCTGGAAGGTTTTGATGGGCCTGTCTTGTCCTAGTTTGCAGACATGAATACACATGTCCGTGCTGCAAGAGGCAAACGTGTTGTTACTCTGCCAATCAACATCTAACGCTGGTGCTAAAAGAGAAAGAAAGAGATTTAAAACTACGGCTTGTGTTCCGCAGGAGCCTGGTTTGCAAATTCAGCACGCGTCACCTCGGAACAGATGCCAACAGGAAGCAACCGTTAAATCTTTCAGCCTTTCTGAAGATAATCAAACACCACAAACAGCGAGAAACGCAGCCAAAACCCGTCTTACACAAAGAAATGAAACAAAATTTTTAACAGAAGGCATTAAAACACGGACCGTATCCGAAATGGAAGAGTTCTATAGAAGACAGCGCAGCGGGACACCGAGCTGTGGTTAAGTCATCTATAATTAAGTCATCTATAAATAAATCTCAAGCCTCGGCACGAGGAACAGGTTCCCATGACTTAACACGGCGTCACGCACGAGCTCGTCCCCGCTACCCGCCCCTGCCGACAGCCGGCGGAAGGTAACGACGGATTTCCTTTCTTTAATCCCAGCATTATAAGGTGTGGAAACTGGAAGCTTAATCACGGGCGACACGTTCCCTTTGATCAAGCCAAGATATTTACGGCCGATAGCAGGCGGAATCGCTCGGAGTAAATCAAGAATTGATGGGTTTGATGGCTGTCGTGCCGTCGCGTGAGCGGAATAAAAAGTGGAAGGGAGGCACAGTTCTTAACGGCCCTTCAACGACACCTTCGTCATCCTCTCTGTTCTGCTTTCCAGCTGATTCTGGCGGGCTCGCACGGCCACGCAGCCCGCGGAGCAATCTGTCTGACCTCCCCAGCCGGCCAGGGAAGGGCCTCCCTGCTGCTCTGTGGGCAGACAGCCTGGGGATGGCACGGCAGGCAGGGCAGGGCACTGGGATGTGGAGCTGGGATTACTGGAGCAGGAGGATGAGAAACGTAGCCCTTGGCTGGTAAATGCAAACCCTTCGTGGCCCACCCACTTGATCTGTCCGACCCCACGCTATGGGAAGTCGGCGATATTTGGGGTATCTCTTACGACTTTCATGGAACTGCAATAAAACTGCGAGTTAGGAAGTTACAAAATCAGAACGATTCTATCATCATTTACACCCTCAGAATTAATAAGACTACGAATATGGGAGTCCGTATCCGAAAGACTACCTGAGGGCTCTAAAATGGTGTAAATAAGCACCCTGAACTTCAGGGTTCTTTATTTTAATAAATAACACTTTTTTTCCTCTTTTCAGATGGCAAAGCTGAATGATGAAAATCCAGACTTACCAGAATGAAAAGGAAACTGCTGCTTAGCTTCGCCAGTGTGGGCATCCCAAATAATCGTGGTCTGTATCGGACAGATAAATAAGCAATAAACAAACTTGCAGGAATTGCTGATTTCCCCACAACTACCACCGCTCACACCTATCAGACCACCTAAGCCTGCTCCCCATCGCCCAGACCTGCTCCCAGTCACACACCTCTAGTGTTTTACCCCGTGCTAAAGGGAAGGGCAGCAGATGCACAGACAGCAGTAGGAAACCTTCATACGTTGCCGTTATCAGAAAGGCGTTTTAACCGCAACGTTTTGGGGGCTGAAGGGGGAAAAAAGGGGATTGTGGGCTTTTTTTTTTTTTTTTTTTTAAAAACAAAACCTAAATAGATTTATCTCCTCAGTCCTATTTATGTTTTTGTAATCCACTCCACACACCTATTTTAATTTCAAATATTTGTCTAGTCAAACTGTGACTTCAAATGCTCATTTGTCCCTATGGAGATCTTCTGTAAACAGTCTCAAACTTAACAATCTGGAAGATTTGATTTAAGGGCGTAATTTTGTTCTGAGTTGTTCTCTGCCAATACTTCTGATCTCTTTCTGATGAAAGCAGCCTTCCATGCCAAAATCAGTATTTTCAAGTCACTGTATTCTATGCCAACATTCCTGACCCACCTCAACGATCAGTGACAATTTTGACAGCGAATTCAGCAGAAGCACGAACTGACCACACACATTATTTATAGAAAAGAAGCGTAAGGTTGGGTCAGTCTTTCTGCTCATGGAGAATGTTTTTTTCAAAGCATCATCTCAGATGCTTTGTCCAAGGAGTTTTATTGACTGAAACGAGGCTTCCATCTCCTCCAGAATATTTTTCTGCAAATCAAAGCTGTACCTCCACAAAGATTTAAAAGCTGGCATAAGCCACCACAGCTGCCAGGAGAAGAACCCCATCCTTTCCACGCTTTGAGACATTTACTTGTCCTTCTTTTGTGCCAGCACAAGCATTTAGAAAGCTGGGCACTAGAGCAAACCTGGTTAAATGCGTGCAGGGGGAAAAAAAAAATAAATAAAGGGGAAAAATCTACTATTTTAGTCTGACACTGCCAGTTTTAAGTGTTGTGGGCCTGTGGTCTTCCTGAGCTTGCAGTTTGCCCGTCTCATGAAGAGAAAGCCTCAGTTTACTTCTGCACCTTGAATCAGTTACAGAGGCAAAACGAAGCTCTTTGAACAGTCCTTGAATTTGGGTGAAGCCTATTCTGCACCACCACGTGCCCTTCCTGCCATTTGGAACGTCTCTCACGCTAACAATAGCTTTGAATTTAAAGACCTTGTGAGTCTTTAAGTTTGTTTAGAGATGTGAAATAAAACACAGTTAAACAACCAGCTCCGTGGCATTACACTCCTGGCACCTCCCCAGTCAGATATATTGACTTTTACGTCCCAGCTCTAACCTTTTTCATCATTCTCAAGCTTGACTGATAGCCAAAGCAGCCTCAGCCTATTCCTCCAGTACGAATTTTTTTTTTTTTTTCCCTGAGCCTTTGCATAAAGTGATTCATTAAATTTTAGATTATTTGGTTTTACAAAGGTTTAATGTTCCCACGTTCGATGCACTTATTTCCAACTTACACTAACCTGATTGGGAAGAGATCCAGGGACACCAAAATCTAATGAATTAAACTATCTCAATAAACTACTATAAAACACAAGCTAGCACAACAAGCTCTTTGCAAGCACATATTTACGTCCCATGCCTTTAGTTTCATTTCCTTACTCTCTATAGCTTTGCTATTATGCTTACAATTAGATTATAACGGTGAAGGAAAGAATTTTAATTTTACCAAAGATTATCTCACCTTGTCCACTCCTGCACTTAAAATGAAGTTTCCTTTCTTGTTCCATTTTAACGCAAATATAGGACCTTTATGTTGCCCTAAGGTGCTGGCAAGATTACCTGAAAATTTATATTGATATGAATACATTAAAAAAAAATTAAAAAAAAAAACTATGCTGTGAGCCACAATACAGGAAAATATATTGGAAATTAAAAGTATTTTACTTACCATCTTTAGTCCATATCCTTGCAAAGCCGTCGTAAGACCCAGTTGCCAGAAGTGTACCTTCACTCTGCCAGCAAAACGGGAGTTTTGTTATTTTTACTGCATAAGGCAAAGCGAAAGAGCACAAAGCAGATTTCCAGTAGCGGACACCTGCGTAAGATTTCGGATGTTTCTTCCATTGACTACAACTCATTAAAAAGAAGTCCCTGAAGTACAATACACGAAAATACAACGCACCTCCAACCCAGAACTATTTAGGAGCCATAGCTGAGGACGCTCAGTTGCTGTCACTTAAAGCTGGACCGTGCGAAAACACGGGGACAATTTTCTCGGGGTGTTTTCAGCGCTACTTACGTTCCAATCCAGCGATGTCACGTCTTTGTTGCTGGGTACGTCCTGCCCTCCTTCTCGTATACAGTGCCGAAGGACCAGCTGCGTGGAGCCGCTCGTGCTGTTTTCACTGAGGTTCCATATCCGTGCTGTCGAATCTCCAGATCTACAGAAGAGTTAGGAAGGCTGTAACTCCCCCTCCCAAATTAATTCCGCTTAAAAAAAAAGTATTCCTTTCAAAACAGCAAAGGCTGTGGCATCTGACGGAGAGGGCGCCGGGGCAGGAATGATTTTGACGCGTCGCCACCGGCGTACAGAAGCACGCCCGGGAGCGCTGGGAGCGCGTACGCCAGCGGGGAACGCACGCACCCTGAGGCCAGAAGGTCACTAACGGGATTCCAGGCACAGATGAAGACTTCAGACTCGTGGCCACGCAGCACCACTGCCTTGTTGGGAGGGATCTCAACATCTCCATCGACTTCCATCATATCTGTGTGATTATCTGCATTATGGGAAACAACAGTAGAGAGAGGTGGATTTTAATATTTTGGGACAATGGTTCCGTACGGTTCATCCGTATGGTTCCCCGGGCTGCCCAGGGAAGGGGTCGAGTCCTCATCCCTGGGGGGATTTAAAAGAAGGATGGATGAGGTGCTGAGGGACAGGGTTTGAGGGTGGGATGGCAGGGGTAGGGGAACGGTTGGGCTTGATGATCTTGAAGGGCTTTTCCAACCTCAACGATTCTATGATTCTACGACCTTCTTCGGGGACGAGCAAAACAATTAATTCACAATTTACGTGGATCAAAATTTGACAAAGCTGTAACGTTCCTTTATTTTTCCAGTTCCAATTTATGAAGTTCTATAAACAGATGGGGAGTTTCAAAGACGCGAGAAAGCTCTTAGCCCTTCTAAACCTCAGCATCCAAATGGATTTCATTTTGAAACTTCAAAACTGAGGCCAAAAGTTCATTTTTTGCCATGTTAAAAAATAAACGCTAAAATTACTCACAGTTTTTCAGGCATGATACTGCATGGGACAATATGTTACTCGTCTATCTTGTGCTTTAAAAATACAACCGTGACACATTTGTTTTCGAAAAAAAAAAAAAAATCTCTCTTTTCACCAACTGCAGTCAAACAGGTTTTAAATCTACATCTCAGACGCTTCATTTCCAAAAGGGCTTTAATTAATACAATAACATTTGGTGGCACGGTAAACTGGTACCAGAGCTTTTGAGTCTGCCTCGGCATCACCCTGGAACTGCGGCAACACAGAGCTTGCTGCGCGGCAGCGGCGTTGAATCCATACTGTCCTGTAAAGCACGCCGGGGGTAATTCAGCTGACAAACCCCTTCTCTTTGGCAGCTACCACCAATCATCTTCTATTATTAAAAATAAATTCACGCTGAGCGTAAATGCAGAACGTGCAAAATGCAGAACATACAAAATGCTCTGTATTTATTCACCGCGGTTAAACAAACCATTTCACATCTATGGCTTAATTTAACTTTATGGGTTTCTGTCGCTGTTCGTACGTGTGAGAAAACAGAAAAGGCTCTTAGGACACGGATATTTTTAAGAGCAAGCACCCTCTAGAAGGATGCTGCAATGAAAGGGCCTCAGCACCAGGATCATTTGGCGCAGCGGCCAGCAGGGGTTGCTGGTATATCACATTTAACAGTGGCTGAGACCTCAAGTTTAGGCTTACTCTACTCAGTTCACAAAAACTAAGTATTCTTTGAGATTTTTAAACGAACTCATCAAAGTAGAGAGCTTACTTGTTTAAGCCAAAGGTTATATTTCCAATTTATTTATTATATATAATAATGAAAAAAAAAACCCCAGTAAAACCCAGCTATACACAGCTCAACACAAATATTCTCTCAAAATATTCTCTCTGTCTTTTCTTCAGGTGCTTTGACAGCAAGAGCTGTAACTCCCCCTCTCACAGGCGCAAGTCAGACTTCCAGAACAATATTTGCAAAATCACATTTTAATGCCTGACCCAAACTTTTCTATACTAAGCCTGAAGGTAAGGTCAGCTCCTCCGACCAGCGATGGCAAAAACTCACTGGTTTCACCAATCGCAGCTCAAATGGAACCGATGAATAAACCGAACCTGCAAGCAGCTGCCTCAAATAATTCTGACTAGCAACTTGTGAAAATACTGATAAAGGAGAGAAATGGCACGGGGTTTGTCTCGGCAACCACGATGATCTCGGCACGCCGGGGAGCCTGCCCGACAGCGAGCTGCTTGCAGCTCCCCGATTCCTGGGTTAGCAGAACCTGGCAAAAGTTGTTTGTGGAGCTTCACAAGCAAGGCTCAGGTTTTAACCAGCTGCAGATCAGCAGACTCCTCTCCTTGTTCCTTCTACAGTGGCCAAAGCTGAGGAGATGCAGTATTTAGAGTTGTCTCTGACTTTTTTTTTTTTTTTCTTTCCCCCTCTTTATGCAAGAGCTTTCAGAGGGTCCTGCAAAAAACCTTCAGATGATGGGAAAGGAGCAGTACTGGAAGTGAGACCCGTCAATGGAATATTGTGAATTAATATCACACAATCGTTGAGGTTGGCAAAGCCCTTTAAGCTCCCCCAGCCCAACCGCTCCCCTACCCCTGCCATCCCACCCCCAAACCCTGGCCCTCAGCACCGCCTCTGCCCGGCTGTTAAATCCCCCCAGGGCTGGGGACTCGACTCCTTCCCTGGGCAGCCCCTTCCAGCCCCTGACAGCCCTTTGGGGAAGGAATTGTTCCCCAGGCCCAACCTCACCCTGCCCTGGCACAACTTGAGGCCGTTGCCCCTCGTCCCATCGCCCCTTCCCTGGGAGCAGAGCCCGACCCCCCCGGCTCCCCCCTCCTCTCAGGCAGTTGTAGGGAGCGATGAGGGCTCCCCTCAGCCTCCTCTGCTCCAGGCTGAACCCCCCCAGCTCCCCCAGCCGCTCCCCAGCACCCTGGGGCTCCAGACCCCTCCCCAGCTCCGCTGCCCTTCTCTGGACACGCTCCAGCCCCCCCAGGGCCTTCGGGGAGGGAGGGGCCCAACCCTGACCCCAGCATTCGAGGGGCGGCCCCCCCAGTGCCCAGCACAGGGGCACGGTCCCTGCCCTGCTCCTGCTGGCCACACCAGCCCTGATACAAGCCAGGATGCTGTTGGCCCTCTTGGCCACCTGGGCACCCTGCTGGCTCATATTCAGCCGGCTGTCAATTCAGAAATTTGCGATTCCAAATACCAAATTGGGGACAGCCAAAGGTGAGCCGCCATCCGTTCAAGTCCCTCCTATGCCGAAGGTGCCCTCCGCAAGCCGAAGGGCTGCTGTCACCTCGTTGCCCGCTCGCTCCTCCTACGAGCCCGTGCTGCGATAACCGAGACGGAAAGGACGCGAAGGCAGGTGAAGGTCATTTCTGTCTCAACTTACTTGCTATAGTATGTGCTCCGTTCTCTTCTCCATTTGCGGTATTCTCGCCGTTTTTCGCTGATCCCTGTTGGTTGGTGGCGGCTGCAGCTGCAGCAGCTGCCGCCTGCTGTTGTGCAAGTTTGTCTCTGTAGGCCTGCTGTCTCGTCTGGACCACATCAGGCATTACGGCATCTATCAGTGAGAGAGACTCTATCGGCCTACCATCAAACAAGGTACCATCCTAAACTCCAGCGGAGGGAGAAAACAAACAAACAAACAAAAAAAAAAAAAGACAACACCAAGTACAAATTAACATGACGGGCGAAAATTCCAAGGAAAACGAAAGCAGAAAGTTTCGACTTAATACAATAAACCCGTTTAGTACAATAAACACGTTTAAGGGCTACTAAAATGATCCGAGGGCTGGAGCACCTCTCCTATGAGGACAGGCTGAGAGAGTTGGGGTTGTTCAGTCTGGAGAAAAGAAGGCTGCGGGGAGACCTGATTGCGGCCTTTCAATACCTAAAGGGGGCCCATAGGAAAGAGGGGGAAAATCTTTTTAGTAGGGCCAGCTGCGTTAGGACAAGGGGTAATGGTTTTAAACTAAATCAGGGTAGGTTTAGGCTAGATATAAGGAAAAAATTCTTTACAATGAGGGTGGTAAACCACTGGAACAGGTTGCCCAGAGAGGTAGTGGAGGCCCCATCCCTGGGAACATTCAAGGCCAGGTTGGATGGGGCTCTGAGCAGCCTGATCTAGTTAGCAGTGTCCCTGCTGACTGCAGGGGGGTTGGACTCGATGACCTCTAGGGGTCCCTTCCAACCCAAAACATTCTATGATTCTATGATTAATACAATAAACCCGTTTAATACAATAAACCCGTTTACAAATGGTGGTGGAAGTGGTATCTCATCACTGTTGCGGTTAGGATTGGAATTTTAGGCTAAAGTTAGCGGGCACCGTAAATATGCAAAAAAAGCCACCACGGGCCTCTGGCAGAGCCTCTGCCATCAAAACTTTTATGCTTCGAGTTTTCCTAAATCGTCTGCTAAAGCAAAAAAATACTGTAAGCTATCTATGAATATGATTTCAAACATGAGTGGCCGCAAGAAAATCTAATGGTTTGTTTGAAGAGCTGCAAACATTGCAAGTCAGGTCAGTGGCTTGTGAAGTTGTGCTCTCTTATTAGACTAATACTTTCCATAAACACATTATCTGCAGACTTGACTCGTTTTCTTCCTTTTTTTAAACAGTGCTGGCATGCTTTCAAACAACAAGGAAGAATTTTATCCTGAAATGGACAAGACCCAGTTAAAAATACCCTTATACATATGCTAGGGCTTTGTAAGGATCTATTTTTAGGAGCTAGAAGGATTCCTTGCGATAAATATAGGGTCTCCTCCTTCTATTCCAATCACTTGCTTTATTTTTCTGAGGCTTCCTAAGGGAAAAGATTTGCTTCACCGGGACTATGAAAACTACAGAAACAGAGGACATAAGGGAGAGCAGGATTAGGGAAAAGCAGCATTTCCTTCTGGAATGGAAGTGGTGCACACAAAGGCTGCGAACCTTCCAGGCACAAATGCGAACGGCCACGGAGGGCGAGGATCTGCAGCCTCTGGCAGGAGGACACAGAGACCTTGAACACCAAATTTAACAGATCCTGCTCCGGATGAATTAGCCAGCAGAGGCAAAAAGCAAACTGGCGTACACCGTCATCCTTCCTGCCACACATCGAAACCCTCCCTCGGTTTGGGAACCCTTGCCCGGGGACCCCCACACCACCCAAGCGAGAGCACGGTGCTCTCCCACCTCCTTAGCACAAGTCTATGAAAATAAAAATGAAAGAGGTCACTCGTCTCAACGATTATCTTATTGCACTTGTCTGGCTTTACTACAACATTACACGAGGGTAAAAACTCTACAGACAACGGACCTTCAAGCAATGAGCCAGAACACCATGCCTGGTGTTGTGTGGCTGCACTGGGCAGAACCCCTACCCAGTAATGTCACTCCATTCTGGTTCCACCACTGGAGTCATGGTGAACACCAGCAGTAAGGAATCTGAAGTAAAAGTAGATAAATAGGATACGAGAAAGTTAAGGAAAAAAAAATAAAAAATAGTAACATTCAAACTTACTGCAAAGCAAGGACATGATGCTCCTGCAGGCAAAGCCTCCTTACCTCATTAATACTGACTTCTGCCTCTACATACTGCAGACCTTTCTGGATGATGGAAATCAAAGCAGCTGGTGGCACCAGAGCACCGTTTATATTAGACTGGCTGATATGGCTCTCTATACCGAAGGTAAATGCTGAATGGGAAAACCCTAAAGACAAGGCAAAAAGCATCAGAATGGATTTACAGGTAGACAACGCGACTTGCCATGCTGCTGCAGGACCTTCTGTTTGCAGATCTAAGCAAGTTATACAACGTTACGGCGTGCTTCCGAACTAAAAAACCCTCCTCAAAACACCTCTGCCATATCCCTCTTAGACGTTTCTAGTTTAAATGGGCAAAAAGAGAAAAACTCGGTTTAAATAGAAACACAGCAATCATTAACCATGGTGTCATTGGCAAAACATTTGTGAGTAAATATAAAAATACAAAATCTACAATAGGATCTACATATATTTTGATATGCTAAAACTATATGTATAGTATCGTATACAGTATTTAGTAAAGTATCTCTCTCCAAAAGACCTCTCTCCAAGACTCGCTGTTATTTTTACTCGCTGATTTGTTACCCGTGAAAGTCAACTGGACCTGTAGGTAGGACAGAACTCACTTGGTGGGACAGCGCTGGCACAGCTGCGTGTTTTGGCCCTGAGAACCACGTCAGGCCCCGACCAAGAAGTGGCAAGCACTGGTACTTGCTTGCTATTTATTTGATCATCCTGAAAAGGCAAATTTATCCTAGAGAAAAAATGTTGTTCCAGCAAATTAACTTTACTGTCGCTGAACTTCTCCTTAAACTATCGATTTTATCTTTTTTTTAATTTTTTTTTTTTTTTTTTTTTTTGCTGTCAGGTAACTCGGAAGCCGCTTGCAAACTTTCAGATGGAGATAAAGCAATTTTGTAAGTTTGGCTTCTCCGACAAAAGCAATCTGCAACCGGAATAAGAAAGCGTAGCAGTTTTCGGTAAATTCAGGCGGAACAAGGAGCTTCTGCTTTCTTCTGACAAGCAGAGACTGAAAAACTCCGCCATCCACCATTGCTTCTGGTGCTTCTTCGTCTCAATTTGAGAAGTCCGTGATGTTGCATCAGTCAAATGCATTTTCAAGAAGCCCAAAGTTTGTTTTCGAGTTTGATGATAATTCATCTGTCTTTTGCTCTTCCCCCTAAGCAGCAGGAGGCTCTGGCTGGCCTGGCACCAAAGAACAAAACCCTCCAAGAAAATGCCCTGCCGGGAGGAAAGCTTCTGAGGACCCAAGAGTCACTCCTGTAAAAAACAAACCTCTGTTCATCTGTATTTAGATTCAAATGATACGAGTCGTGTGGTCACAGCTGCCCCTTCTTCCTCTGAAATACAGCAAAATCTGCTCCCCTACGGTCGCATTCAGGCGAGGAATTTGGCCGCGGAAGGCCAGCTCGCAGGAGGGCCATTGCTCCAAGGCAGAACAGCAAAAAAAAAAATAAAAATGAAGTGTTTTGGTGGTCATCCTTTTTATTTCTTCAAGTAGCCCCCCCAAGAAAAATGGTGCAAAGTGTCATCGTCACCCCACAGGTAAGTGATCTCCAGGAAAATGCGTTTCTAGCAATCAAGCGAGTCCTTCGTTGGTTGACTGCCATCTGAAGACTCCAAATGACTAAATCTGATTAAGTTACAGAAGGTAACTTGGCAGGAATTCATTCTCTTGTTGGGAAGAAACACCAAGAAACAGTTCAGACAGAAGCACGTGCCTACTGGCAAAATAATTAAATGAGTCTGCGTTTGCTAGAGCCGGTTGCAGACGAATACCGACGAAATTATGCATTGCTCAACAAGCAGAAGGGTAAAAACTCACCTGACTCTTGTAAGTATCTATATACCAGGAAGTTAACCTCATCACTGCTTATACTCATCTTTATTCCCAGTTAAACCATGAGGTCACAACAGAGGACACAACCCTGAAAATAAAAAAGTAGGTCAATTAAATAATTAAATCAAATTAAAGTACCTAGTATGTATTTCTCAACAAATGCTGTATTTATAAAGCAGCTCCCTGGCAACGTAGACGACGGTTTTATTTTATCATGCAAATAAGTCTCCTGGAGTCATTAAAAAGTCATTTGTTTCACCACAACATAAAGGTCAGTAAATTAAATATTGAAGGGCCGGATTCTCAAGTGATGCAAATTAGTATGGACTGGGGAACTATGCTGCTTAATACCGGTATTAAAAAGGCCTCATTTCACAGGTTTTTAAAAAATAATCAAGTGAGTTTCATCTAATCAACATGATCGCTATAGAATATTTTTCAGAACGTGGATTTCTCTCTGGCCTGGCCAACAAAGACCAAGAACTTGGTTTCATGTTGGTGTCCAGGCAAGTTCTCGCTTTTACTTTCTACTTCAATTTTGAGGCACTCCTGCTCTAGCAGGAAGGTGCAACACGGGCTACAACACCGCACCTCTTCAAGGAACGCCCGGCGGCTTCCACTACACATTAGAAGACATCTCAGCGATACACTTATGTTTTGGAAAAGGAATTCCTGAAATTAGAGACAAGCTCCAAACAGGCCATTTTTAGCAACATTTCTCTAGGCTTTCAATCCATGCTTTAACGATATTGATGGACATACTTTTCCCTTGATTTTATTCATGGTAAGTATTTAGCAAGACAAATAACATTATCAGACTACATACATTTTTGATGAGAAATTTTGAAAATGTGAAGCAACAAGAGTCTTTGAAACCATGAAGCGACACGAGTCTTTAAAACCCAAAGATAAAGAGACAGAATGCAGTATTTTTCTAACTTTGTCTCATTTTTGAGAACGTTCTCACGACTTCCCGATGTTTGAAAATCCTGATCTTTCCACGCCATCTAATAAACAAGTGAAAACATCAGCTTCCAGAACACCATATGAAATAAGGTCCATCTCCTGTTCCCAGTACCCGCTCAGCACTTTTCATCAGCAGACCTTCGAGGTTTTTTACCCAGCTGCCCACCACCACCGTTTTCTTCTATGGAACTGGACTCCGGGAAGGTAAGTGACTTTCCTACTGTTCTTTGACAAAGTTTGACCTGGATCTGATGTAAAAAAAAAAGGACTAGAGAACAGGTTTTCTTGTACGGTTCAAAATAAAAAGTTCTGGCTACGTGGCTGCACGGTCAGGCCACCGTTGCTCGAAGGGGGAAAGCGGAGAACGCAGAGTGAGCGCCAACTACAAGGTTATGATCGGTGGTAGAAGGCTGCCATACGTATTCTTTCTAGGCATCTTTTGTTAGCAAGATTTCCCAAGGAAACGGGAGAAAAATGATCACATTCTATTTCTTCTCATCTAACTTCTGAATTTTATCAGTCAGTCGCAACCAAATTTGACAGCGGGGGGAGCTCTCCAAGACGCGACTTTCCCACGAGTCCCGTAACGCTGTAGAGGAAAGACCCAATTAAACTCCTGAAGAAGAGGAGAAGCTACAGGATGAACTCAGACATCAGGAGGAGTGTGTTTGCCCAAACCCACACACGAGCCCCGGTGAGACGATGAGCACATGGACACCCCCAAACCCGCCCCAGCTGCATGGCCACGCACCCAAGCTGGGGATAGAAGGGGGGGGGGCTCAGACCCAGCCGGGGCCAGTGAGACCCAAGTGGAAGAGCTGGGGTTATCCTGCATGGGAAATGGGGGGCTGGATAAGTCCACGGCAACCCAGATCTTGTGCCAATAGAGCAGCTCAAGCATACTATGCTGCCGAAGAGGGGGGGGGGAAAGGCTTTAGTTTCTGAAGGAAATAAATAAAAATGCAGAGCTACTTAAATCTTTCCCATTTCTAAAGGAAAAAGTAATTGCTCCAGTACAGTAACGTCTAGCTAGCGCAACACGGCTTGTCAAGGAGCACCATCCCCACCCCGCTCCATCCACAGCCCCCAGCGATGCCTGACGTACCAGGTATACCTGCCAAATGACCGTATACTTTGCGGGCCCAGTTTCTGAGCAGCGGGTGTAATTAACGTCATTTTTAGCCATGTCATGCATTAGCAACCAATTTACCACGTGCAGGACCAACCACTAATTTTATTCAGCTATGTTTTGATGTCAGACTGGGCACAAATCACCTTTACTTAAGACTGCTTGTTACAGAGAAGTTCTGTAGGAAGAGGAATGATATGGTTGGACGTTAGGGAAAATTCCTTCCCCGCAAGGGCTGCCAGGCTCTGGAAGGGGCTGCCCAGGGAAGGGGTCAAGTCCCCACCCCTGGGGGGATTTAAAAGAAGGATGGATGAGGTGCTTAGGGCCAGGGTTTAGTGGTGGGATGGCAGGGTTAGAGGAATGGTTGGGCTGGGGGAGCTTAAAGGGCTTTTCCAACCTCAACAATTCTATGATATTCTCCTTCAGAAGAAGGTAGTTCAATTTAAAAGGCCTTGTAACGTTTTGCTCATCCATCAAAAGCGCTCCTCACCCTGCCCAAGCCAAAGGAGGGCTCGTTTGTCGAGGCCGGTTCCGAGCGTTTTCGCCCGATGCTTGGCCATCGAGAGGTGGCAGTGTGACACCGCCGACTGCGCCGTGACACCGAGAAAAACACAGAGAGGCCTTCAAGAAATGCCCCGCTCGCCTGATGAGGACATGAAACTGAAACGGGTGCAAAAGGCTCCAAGGTTTTTTTTTTTATACCGAGATATTGCTTTAGCCATTATTTCGGTGCTTATTTTGATTTTTGGAAAACTCGCTGCTGTATTTGCCCCCCGTCACAGGCCCAGGCGCTCAGCGCCCGGAGATGACGGCCACCCGGCTATCGCCCGGCCGAGGGAAGGGAGGAACGGCGAGAACAAGCAACGCCAGGCTGCCTTCCTTCCCATCCCAAAAGCAAAATATCCCATTAAAGAGAAAATACAGCAGAATTACAGATAGAAGCGGATATAACCGGGGACAATGGCGAAAAGGAGCAGGGACCCAGCGACCCCAAAGCCACCGGCCCCGTTGCTCTCGGGGCTCAACACGCACGGCCACCCCCTCACTTCATCCTGAAATCACAACTGGCCAAGGATGTCTGCCCAAGAAAAACGGTAACGGGAAACGAACCAAACCCGCTATCCCAGGAACCACGCGAACTCCACTTTCCCTAACGCCCCAACGCGGCCCCAGCGCTTGTTTGGGAGGCGACCCAGCAGATTTCTCAAAAGTGGCATCATGTAAATAGAAATGGAAACCCAGCTAGAGAAGGAAAGGCTGAAAAGGAGAAAAGCAGAGGAAAAAAATAAATAACTTTATGTATGCACCCATGGACGTACACACGTACCCCCCACGCTAACAAATCTACTTCATTAATGCTGGTTTATTTCCCCCAAATCCACTATTTCCGTGTGCGAGCGACCACGTATTCTGGACACTTAATAGATATTAATATTGCTCTTTATTTTAGATACAGGAATTAAATAATCAAAAAGACACAGAAAAAGGAGCCAAAAATAAGTAGAAACGACGCATAATTATTCCTACCCGTCTTAGATTTCTAGCCTAATTTACACAGGACCCATTAAAAACATCTCAAGATATCTGCACCTGTAATCCGTTCTGAAAGTGTAACAAGACCCTTCAGGCCCTTTTTTCTGGCTCTTATAAGAATTCCAAGTCTTCCTCAAAACATTCTGTGGATTTGTAGGAAACACAGCAGAGTACAACGGACCCACACCACGGGTTTCGCTCCAGTTGTGCTTTTACAGGAAACCTCTCCCACTTGCCCCTACTTTTGTTTTGCACCTTAGAGGAGTCGCAGTGCATGTGAAGTCGATTCCTTACCGGTAAATGTAGAATTCTACAAAAAAACCCCAAAAAACCCAAAAAAAACCCCAACAGGTAAAAAAAAAAAAAAGCAAAAAGGATGTGCATGAGGGCTTACGAACCATGGCCAAATTACTCATGGGCTTCCAGTCCCTGGGACGGCACCAGGATCGCTGTTCGGTGCTCAAAGTCCACTCCAGCACGCCTCAGCCCACGCGCATCCCCGCGATGCTCGGCAATGCCGTAGGGCCAAAAAACCCGTGTTACAGCATAGGTAACCCTCGCCCCGTTCGCCCTCAATCCCTCAAAAGCACTGAGCCACAGGCACTGGTTATCCACAGGATCCCCTTCCCGCGGGATGAGCCTCTGAGAGGTTTAGAATGTGAGGTTTGTAAGACCCCGGTTCAATTAGAATCAGCGTAGTCTCAAGATATCCCAGGTAATTTTTAATGTCGCTATAGAAAGTCCCTGAACTCCCAAAATTTATCAGGCGTAAAACATACCAGCCATAAAATAAAAGTCAACTGCCTGGCCAGATGCCGGCCCCGAGATCTGCTCAAGAGCTGGATGTGCCAGGAACAGAGGAGACGCGCGCCTGCGCTTTCGACAAACCGACCCGCTCATTCCGACTCTGAATCCATGTCAGAAATCACACAAGTCATTTGGAAACCCCTTTTTTTTTTTTTTTTTTTTTTTTTTCCCAAAGGAAATGAGGTTTCTTGTCCCCGAGCCAAGACACCAACTCTGACTTAGCTTCCCCATAGCAAACCATGCCGGGATTTCGGCGACGTGCCTACCCTAACTGGGATGCACCAGCACGCGGGGTCTCCCACGGGCTTCTCCACCCCTCGAGGACCACGCACACGCTTCCGGACTTTGGGTTAAAATTTACCAGTAAACCCCATTATAACGAGATTGAGTTCCACCATAAGAAACCCCGGGTCTGCAGGCTCACGGGTGCCCGACAGCACAAATCTGATTGCATTTCTGACAAATTATTTATCTACTTTGCATGTTCATGCAAGCTTCGTACTCTTCTTCCAAGGTTCATGCCAAATGCTAAGAGAACAGATGCCGCCCGATATGGCTCCTGGCCTAATAGGTTTTTCAGTTGGGTTTTTTTGGGTGGTTTGCTTTGGTTTTTTTGGTTTGGTTTTTTTTTTTTTTTTTTTTAAACAAACCTGAACTGGCAGAGAAAGTCCATACATCAGATTAGCACTTTGTTCCTCTTAAACACGGTTTTATAATGGATAGTCGGTTTAATACAGCTGGATTTATTGTATCATCAGAGAACAGCCTAAGAAAGCAGTAATTCTGCAGTTTTTGGTGGGCTCTAACACCTCCTCATTAGGTAGGATAACAGAAACACCTGGCAGGCTGCTGTGAATAATAATTCCCCCAAACATCGCAATCATTAGCCTGATACCAAGTAGGATACGTTAAAGGGAACAGCTAATGCTCTGGGAGGCTCTGAAAAACGTTTCATGCTCAGATATAAACAGACGGCTACATTTATCCAGAGAAAACAGAAGTCTGGCTACAGAAACAATAAATCTCCTACACCAGAAATATTGTCACCAGTCCTTGTATTTTTTCCTCTTTCATAAGAAATCCGGACAAATATTTTGCCAGCATGTGTGCACATAGACAGTGATACCATTTTTTTTTTTTAAATTGCTGCTTAAGAATCTTCCTTTTTTAATGACCATGACTTAAAAAAAAAAGAAAATTAAACAACCCAACCTGGGAATGCACAGCTTTTTAATTCCACCCAGAAAACCTGAAGGTGTGTAGAAGTCCCCATCCCTGGGGGGATTTAACAGCCGGGCAGAGGCGGTGCTGAGGGCCAGGGTTTGGGGGTGGGATGGCAGGGGGAGGGGAACGGTTGGGCTGGGGGAGCTTAAAGGGCTTTGCCAACCTCAATGATTCTATTCTATGATTCCAAGTCCTTTGGAAAGTTCTATTACAATTCTGCGTTAGGTTTGCGTTACCTCTTTTAAAAAGCGCCCTCCAAAGGCTCTTCCCCAAGACCTGGTGGGTCTCCCCCAAATGGCTGCTGCCCTCAGGAAGGCTGCATCCCAGGAAAAGCCACGTACGGCCCTTTAGGAGCGGATTAAGAAGAACTCATAAAATAAATCAGTGGGTCCTGTAGCGAGCACCCAGTGTATGACCAGTGCTGCGCGTCCTTCTGCGCAAGAATTTAGTAGAGAGAGATTTCAATCAAAATTACCGTCTTCCCATAATTTTAAAAAAAAAAAAAATACAAGAAAAAGCTGATTTTTCTTTAACAGTATCCACTAATTGCTCTGAATACTCCAATGTGAGCTTTCACATCTTCATTTGAGAGATGGGGTCCAATATTGCATTGGGCACAATACAAATGAGCCCTTATTAAAGTTCTCGTCCTGCTTGACAATTCGCAATTAGGAATTCTTTCTAACCTTCGGAATTTAAAGGAAAACGTTTTTTCAAATGAAATGCCCAAGCTTTGTTGTAATACATTCCAAACTGAAAGTTATCTCATTTTCTGCGTTTTTACCCGTGTCTCTAAATTGCTATTATTTAAATGTGCCCTTTTTTTTTTTTTAAGATTCAATAATCTATGTCAAATGTGAACTTGCATAAAAAATTATCTGTAATTCTACCTAATGAACCTTCTTACTGATTTCCCATATGATCAAGCTTTGCTAGTTTTCCTTCTAGCAATTTAAAACAAGCGATGCCTCTCATGTTCGTCTTTTAACTCTACTGTTTCGCTTTTCATCTCAAGAATACAGCTTCATTTCCGAACACTGAAAAAAAAATAAAATAATAATTTCTCCTTTCCTCATCGGAATTGTTTTCCTTAGCTCAGGCAGTAAATATTTGTGTTCTGTATTTCAGCTTAGTGACCCAATTTATGGCAACAGCCTCTGTTTGCCTGTGCCAATTTGAAAGTATGAAGCATACGGGATGACAAAGCCGGTTTGAAATTTTCTGAAGAATTACAAAACCCTAAAAGGGAAGGGGAGGGGGGGAACAAAACCCAAAAACCACCCGAAACCTTAGCTAAAAATAAGTTACTGTCTACTTATCCGAGCACTCGGTCCCCAGGAACGCCCAGCGCGGTCCCCAGTACCGTTACAAAACAAGCTGCAGATGAAGCCCATTTGTTGGGTTTGCCTGGAGCAAAGTAGGATTTAATTACTGAACTACGAATCTCCTCCCCAAAGTCATACGGCGCGTGACCCCGGAGCCCGGGATTCCGGATGTTACAGCAGAGCGACAAGCGACCGTATATTCTGTATCGTATTTCCAGGGCTACGGCTACAAAGCTGCAAACTTCTACGCTTTCTAGAGTTAAAAATACATCTTCCTGGACAGCTATAGGGCATCCTGCAGGGATTCTTGGCAGCCATATTTTGCAAATCCCTCGACTGACGAAAGGAACGGGGATATTTCTGGTACTGACACGTTATTCAACGCTCTTTAGGTTCTTAACCCTCTTTTTTTTTTTAATTTCCTTGTCACAGCACAACCCAAGAAGAAATTATGTGCTTGGGGGAGATTTTTCTCCTTATTTCCTGTATCAGAATAGCAAAAAGTTATTGTATTTTAAAGACTTTTATTGTTATATTATTATTGTTTTATTGCATTTTAAAGACTTTTCACCTCTTGGGGGAACACTGAAAACAGGCGCCTCCTCTTTCCAGGCCCAACTTTTCCGCATGGTAATTACAACCCTCTTGAAATGGAGACAGTTCTCATGCATCTTTCTTCAGGAGAAAATACGTTATTCCTTCAAAACTTAAAGCCAAACCCACCAGCTCAGAACATGCGGGTAAAACCACCAGTAGAAAGCCCTGCTTGGATTTTGACTACTTCACGAAAGCCGTCCCTCCCCACCCCCCTGCCAAGATCCCAAGCCCAAACGTCCCATCTCGCTCCCCCAGGGGTGGCCAAGGTGAGGGCTTCTAATCACAGAGCTCAAGCCCACCAAGGCAGGCAAACTAGGATTAGATGAAAGCCGTCCAGAAGTAGCAGCTACAAAGCTAAATCACTACCCTCTCTCGATACTTAAATGATTTTCAGAGCACACCAGGAAATATAACCAAAAATTATGGAATTCTCCTTGATCCAACACCTAATCCAGGCCAAAGGCATTTTTCAGAAAGGAAGACCCCATGGCTGGATGCGATGACCTTCAGGGTTAGACTGTCCTACCTGCACACAGGCTGGGCAGATGCCTACAGCAGCCAAACTGGAAAGGTGGCATTTCTAAAACTGGTTAGAAACAGGTAGCTTTGGACTGATGGCCAGAATGAGCGCACTTACCTGGGGAAGCAGTAGTGTAGGGTTGGCCAGGATGGATTATTTCCCAAGGTGACCTGTGAAGGCCACCTTCTAGGCTCTGCATGCTAAGTACATCTAACTATGTAACGGAGAGGGAAGTACCAGCCAAACGCCCGTCATTACACCAGGGAGAAACATCTGCCCCCAAAAAGGGAAAATTTTATTACTGGAGGGACCATCACGGGAGGAGTGGTAACGCCAAGCAAGCTGTAGAGCTTCCACTCTCAGGCCATTAGAAGGATGTCCCTTTAGACAGTTACAATCCTTCAGGAATACCCAATTTAAATAAATTAAGACTTTTGCAATCAAACTTACAGACCCCGTCTCAAGAAGGCTTTGCAAAATTGTTAAATGGCTTTACTAAGTGCTATGATAACGGCCTGCTAATATTCCCTGGATCTAGACACAGGATAGCGGAAGGCTGCTGGAATCAAGAGCAAGAGGGATGAAAACTGGAAGAAGCATCACCTGCTACGTCCTTTAAAATCCCGTGTCATGTACCTCTTTGGCATGCACCCGGCTTTAAGCATGCAACTATACGACTGCTGATCTCCCGTGCTGCGTTAAAGCCTTAGCAAAAAATTAATTACGGATGAATGTGGGAGCACACCCACTAATCCTCGCTTGGATCAAACCGTGTAAGAATTTCAGAGGAAAAAACTGATTGAGAAGAGCTTCTGAGTCGGTCAAAATGAGCCCTTATCAAGAGCTTCTGCTGAGACTAAGGTAGGGGAGGGGCATCATCCAAAAAAATGTCTTCTATTTGTGACCACACACCACTGAAAATAAGCACAAGTGCTGTGGTTCAAGCTTTTTGATCAAGAACATGTAGAAATTAAACCGTTGAAGGGAGTTACAGATCTCCATACCGTGCTAAATTTCAGCTCTCAGCTGATTTATTCTCATTTTCACCGCTGGAAAACCCACCGAAAAAACATGGCCCGTAAGTCTGACCAAGAACATTCCATTTTTTCCAAGACGTTGTTCCTGAGGTTCCCACAATAGATCACTCGGGGCTCGAAGGGCCCGCGTCAATTGAACTGAATGATGCGGTCGCCTGCTGGTACAGAAATGCAAAGGCAAAGCTGAGGGGGTTTATTTTCAAACCAGGAGACATTGATCCTGTGACAATGTTCCATTACCCTGGCTGTATTTCTATTAGAGACGGCGATTACATCTACGTCGGTCGCCTGAGCTGATGGATATTGGGGCGCTAACGGTGACACAGTTTTTCACAACGCGGCTCCTGCTGACCTGCATACTGATGGCTTGCAAAAAAAAAAAAAAAGGTTCCTTCCGAGCTTGGACTAACGCTACTGATTTGTCAATGAAAAAACTGCTGAAGTTTGGGCAGACTTTTGTAATGAGTCGGTTTTCAACTGTCTGTGAGTTTGGGTTTTTTTTCGTTGTTCTGGAAATCTTATCGCGGAACGGTGATTAGTGACTGTGTGCTGGCACGGATTCGATTTGTTATGATTAATATATTTATATTGCTACCTGATGGCAATAAACCAGCATATGCAGTCCTTACAAGCATCTGTGGGAAGATCCTCCAACAGCATCCCGACCTTGATTGGGGATTTTTTTCACAGGGGTGTAAGGACCCCCTTTCCATTTCCCCGTCGCCCTTTACAGTTTCTATGCGCCGCACTTGCTCTCCCTCCCAAGCCGGTCATCCATCTTCAGGCTTTCATCTCTTGATCTGACATATGATCTTCAGCCCATGGTCACGCGTTTGCCCTGGTTTTCACCTCTCCAACGTGCCCTGCCTACCCGTACTCTGCACTCCCAAATTCACCCCTCCAACCGCTTGCAAGAGCGCCGACTTTCTCTGTACCTCCTTCAGTCATTTCTTTTTCCATGTCCTTCTTTCGCTGTTTTTTCATTACAACACAGGAGCTGCTAACATTTTGCACAAATAAAAAAAAAAATAAAAAAATCAATTCATCTTCAACAACAGCAATTTCTATTCCAGCTAAGCCCTGTGCATTTTATTTGTCCTTGTTTGTTTTGCCCTGTGCCCTGAGTCGCGTCCTGAAGTGCCTGCAGGTGAAGGGACTTTGTCCGACTTGCTTGGGTGTATTTACCACAGTGGGTTCCCTCGTTCCTCATTAAGAAGTTGTTTTTTTTTTTTTAATGCTGCCATAACAACCACAAATTGAGGTGATTTGGAGCTACACCTGCACAGAGTAACCAAGGGCAGCGGAGGTGGGAGCTAGCGGGGTCTGAACGGGCGCAGGAGCGGGGACAGCAGAATGCCAGCCAGCACCTGCTGGTGGCACCCCTCGGCACCCTGCTGGTGGCACCCCTCGGCACCCTGCTGGCATCTGCACCTCGCGGGAGCGTAAGGTTGGGCACCTCCTTGCTGAAGTCCATTCCACGCGGCACATCTGTAAACCTTCCATAACCAAAAGTAAAACAAGACGACCCCGAATCTTCCACTGTGGTGTGCCCTGGTACTTGCGAGGCTGAGCCTCTGGGGACACAAAGCCACCCATGCCCAGGAGAGCCGAGAGCGTTCAGCTGTACCGCAATGAATTTTGGTAGAGCCTCAGTTTTGAAACACTCATTAGAGGCCACCACTGCCACATGGTTTCAAACGGGTCTCTTCTTTTGTGAAATGCTAGGGTTTTATGTTTTACTAAGGTTGCTCTCATGACTCAGGTAATTACCCTAAATTCCTGCAGGCCTTTGGGACCTGGTTCATCTTTCCTGGTGAACCACCAATGCCAAACTGAAACCAAACAGACCGACATCGGTCTGGATGCAGACACACGATCACCACCTTTTCCAACAAGGGACCCACTCGCTCGCTTGCCCTGCCCTTGGCGTATGAGCCTGAACGCCCTCACCTCAGCTCTTTTAGCCCCTACAAAGCCAACATCAAGTGCAGGTTTTAATTTCAGCATAGAAGTTGACAGAACTACCCTATAAATGATGCTAACCACCTAGACGGAGCAAGAGGAGCATTTCCCGCGGTGGAAGACGCAGGAGAAGGGGTGACCGACCTCTCCGTGCACGAGCATCTTCCCCAGCTCCTACGTTATTTTGGAAGAGCTCTAGTTATCGGTGTCCCTGCTCACTGCAGGGGGGTTGGACTAGATGACCCCTAAAGGTCCCTTCCAACCCAAAACATTCTACGATTCTATGATCTTGGATTATCGGGCATAGCACAAAACTTCTGCAGCGTTGGGGATATCAAAACGCCATTTGATTAGGGGGAAAAGAGACAGCAATAAGGTGCGCTCTTCACAGAGGAGGTGAAGAGGGTTTGATCTATTCTTAACCCAAATAAACCCAGCTTATTTCCCCATTGTTAAGCCTGGTCTTATATGCCTTTCCCATGAGAAAAGAGGTTTTGGAATTATGTACTCTGGCAGCATCTACTTTGGGCATAACAAATAATTTTTCTGAATTTCCTTTGTGAGTGCATGAAAGCTGCCAATTTTTTTCCTGAGGCAGATGTTTTGTTGAATACTAACAGCTCTGAGTCTACTGTTCCTGAAAAATGAAGGCAGAAATGTAAAACCCCTGTGAGAAAATGCCATAATGGGGTGGAAAAAAAGAAAAAAAAAAAAACCCTAACAACGTCACAGGACACAGAGAAGATCCTTCAGTTACAATTTATTAGGATTTTAAGTCAGGAACATATGAACTGTTAACAAGGGAAGGTATCATCTCCAGCTTTAGTGGCCGTTAATAAGAGCAACTACACCAGAACCAGCTACTTATTGCAGAGGAGGCCAGATTTATTTTTTTATTTACTAAATTGGGATGAAGAAAATGCCAACAGTGCCCTCCAGATAGGAAAAATAATGAATGAATTATACGAAGAATGCAGGGGTATGGTGTGTTGGTTTTTTTTTTATAAAAAACCTGATTACCTCTGACTCCTTGGGCCAAGCCCAATATTGGTCAGGAGTTGTGGGCTGATGGCAAACAGGTCGATTGGCACTTAGGAACGTTAGTGGTAGAAATACACCGTGCTTTAGGCACATTTTTCTCTATTAACCCAGATATTAACCAAGTTGAGAATCTACCTGCAGTTGGACAGCAGAATTTGGTATTGAAAACACGCGCTACCATTCATCATATTTAGCGTTCAAAGTTCTCTACAGCCATGAAACATATCCTAAAGCCTGGAATAAATTAAATGTAAACTGACAAGTCCTTTCTAGCCCCAAGATGTTCGCCTAAAAGATTTAAAGACGTGTAACTCATGATTGACTGCAGCATTATGCATGAATGGAGAGTTTTAAAGATGGCTTAAGAAAGTTTACCCTCAGATTAAAACCCTCACTCTTTCCTTTACCCAAGAGTTTTCACATCCAGCCCTGTTTACTGAAGCTGCCTGAAATGTGCCTGTGGGAATCGGCAGGTAAATAACCTTTATGAGTTCAGGACCTTAAAGAAAAAGGAAAAAAGAACCCCCACCTTTTGCAAAACCCAGAAATAATCGATGCCATGCTTTTGGAGCTGGTCACATAAACATAAAAAAGAACAACGCGTGGATCTACGTTAGCTCCCACACTCCTCGACCGTCCTTTCCTCCAAACCGCTCCGCTGATACCACCTACGCCACCGCTTTCTCTTATTCCCAAATAAAACCAAATGCAACACCAATATTAACAAGTGCAAACCGCAGCTCTGAGTCTTTAAAAGCTGTCTTAAAACTGTAGCACGTTTTTGTTCAGGAGTAATCGAACGGCAGTGTCTGAGCTTCAACGGCAGAAATCAGTTACCGAGGCAAACAAGGATCAAGTGCGAAAGGGCAGCATGAAACCAACCTCACCTAGGCTTTTTTTTTTTTTAATTAAAGACTAATTAGCAGGAAGAAGCTGATAAAATGGAGCATTCCTCAGAAAAGAGAGATGTACTCATTTAAATGAATTTAACGCTTACAAATTTATCTTAGAACCATTGAAATGGATCAGAACCCAACCGCACCTACTTTAGCACCTCAAGATTTAACTTCAGGTGGGCCCTGAAGTTAGGCAGCTAAATTTTCCAGAAGCACCTAAATCACTTAGAAGCCTTATTGGAAGTGACTTCTAAGCAAGAACAGGACGTGAAGTACTTGCCCTTTCCTCAGACCGAGCTGATGCGTCTCTCAAACCCTATGAAATAATTTTAAGAAACACACACTGTTTGACAAACATTATTTCTGGTATTCAAAAGAGTCAAAGCTCTTCTTATCTGTTAAATTTAAATCAAGCATTACAGTAAGAGTTTAATATCCATGATCGTAGCCCTCCTAAGGAGACTGGGCACGGCCACTCATGAACACGACCGAGTGCAGCCGCAGAGAGCGCGCAGCGATTCGTTTGTCTTGGGCTGCGACACAGCAGGATCAACCTATTTGTCCTGTTTTCTATTCACAATCTAAAATAACAAAGATGTGAGACCAACATAAAATTCTCATTTCTTCTTTCACTGCACTATATATGCCAATCTGCAATACAGATGCGATCTATTAAGAAGCAATAGAGAAATAAAGCAACAGGAACCCAAGCAACATCTCGGAGATGCGGCGCCACCCAAGGCGGCTGGGCCAGCAGGCATGAGTGCCCGAGACAGCTCTGGAAACGTCCGTCCAGAGGCAGGTTATAAAGGACGTTGGCGTAGGTCATGAGGGCAGAGTACTGCTTTACTTTTACCAAAATAAAAGATTGGGCGTTCCTGGGCCACCACTCTGTCATCGTTGGTCTCTCATGGCTGTCATTGCCGACCCCACACACGGTCTAGGAGGCAGCGAGGCAATGACCAAAGAATGAGAGAGGCAATGAAGTGACTTGCACGGCCCATGCCCCAGCCTCCAGGGTGGGAGCAGACACTCAACTACACAAGAAGTTGAGCTGCAGACACAAGACCCTTGCCAGGACACAGGTAGCTCCAACACAAGCACCTCACCCCCAGCAACTCCGCGACAAGGACCAGGCTGTTTTCCAAGCCTGCAAGTATCTCTTTCCTAATTCATATAATTTTCAGTCTCCGCTACAATAACCACCTTCAATGCAGACATTCAATCTCCGCATCTCTACATCCTCCTCTGCACCACATCTCAAAGTTTGACTCTGTAAGCTGTCATGAGCAAAACCTATACTGTCTGGGCCTTAGAGCTATGTATTTTGGCAGAGAATGTCTCCATCTAAGCTATACCTGAATTTCCATATGAAATAGCATTGATTTTTCCCTTCAAGTATATACATTTAATGAAAAACTCACTCATGCCTCCAAAGGTTGTCTAGACATGAAGCTGGTCCCCCTTCCTGCCTTCAGCATCTCTAAATGAAGCTGTTTCAGGGGTCTTTTGGCAGAGTATTAAGAAACAGCATATATGCTGAGGTGATATGGCTATAATACATAGAAAAGACATGCAATACAGTCATCATCCTTGACCACATTTTCCATACTCTGCAATATATCCTTTTTTTTTTTTTTTTTTCTTTTTACTGGGAGCTGTTCCAATAGCTGAATCATCAAGAGCAGTCTTTTCTTTTACAAAACGCCCTGAAAAATAAAAACAAGCTTCTTTCCTTGTCTGTTGAAAATGGAATCTTTTACCTAACTCAAATTATCCTAAACCAAGGACAACTTTGAACGAATGCCAAGTTCTGATACTTCATCAGTGTTGAAGTCTAGAGGCACATTTATACTACTGTGAAGGAAAAAATTCCCAGAGATCTGATGAACATGCCTGCCATAACGCAGTCCCAGATGGCTCCTACACAGTGGAAAGTCACCTGTATCTGCAGGAGCAATTGCAGTGCTGATCTTAGACGAGTGAAGGAGCGTACCCAATGTTCTTGCTAATGTGGGACTGTACAGAGGGTCTGACCAGTTAAAGCAACCTGAACACACCTGTAGAGGGATACGCAATGAGTTTTAAAAAAAAAAATATTAAAAGATGGTTTAGAAGAACATGATTTTTGCTTCTCTGTATAGGACATTGGATGTAAAAAAGCTATATGAAAGCAGCCGGCTGTATATAAGTTTTTGTTTCGCGAGGGAAGCATCCTTCAAAGCTGTATGCGAATGCTTGCTTGGGTTCCTATAGACACACATAAAAACCTTAAAAATTAAAAAACTGTTGGCTTTGTACAGTAGCAGCAGGAGAGGCTACCAAAGAAACTCTTCTCAAACGGGCTGGAAGTCACAAAGGAGCCAATTAAGATTAAAAGTTCAAACCCAGGACATCTCCTCCTCTTTCTGCCTGCTCAGGCCAACATCAGACATCTGTTCTCACTAATTTTTGAATTGCTCCCCTCTGAAGCAAACTATTTACAACCTGAAGATACATCATCTGTTCTACAAGGATCCCCTCTTCCCCCCTCCCCCACCACCATTAGAAGGTGCAATTTTGAATTAACCAGTCTCCTCTACTGGTGCAGCTGGAAACACGATCATAGCTCCGTGTAGAGAAAACATTTTTGCTTAGTCAAGATAAAACATCAGCAGAGATGGAAACACAGCGCGTCTTCTAACTGCAGGCTGCTATTACAGAGGCAGCTGCACTGAAATGGTCTCCAAGTTGTCCCACAAATGACCTCTACGCTATCTTTTGCAGAATTAAGCAATCACAGCAACTGCTTCTGCTGGTTCTGATTTAAGCAAATGAGAGAGGACTGCTTTTCAAAAAAAAAAAAAAGAAACCCAGCACGTGAGGTTAGCTTTCCCGTACCTCAAACACTGGAATAACAGGTTCCATGCATGAAAAATTCTGCTCACCCATTTCCAGTAATAGAAGCATTATTTTCAAATAAAGAGATGATCAAGAGGAAGAAGTCCATGACTTCTCCAGCTGACATTATACTTTAATAAGTACTGCACAAATTGCTCACAACATTTTGAAAAATTTTCAGCATTTCTCAGACTCCAAGAGCTCCCCTCATCTTTCTTTCCTTACAATATTTATAAAGCTGTGATGTCTTTACTTTGCAGAATTGCCGTTTAACATTCTTGAGTAATGCTACTCAAAACTTGGCAATGCCATTTCTCCCATATAAATCTGAAAGCCTATTTTCTTCCACTCCAAGATTTAGAAACCCTAATGTAAGTCTGCATGCATTATTTGTGCGTGCTGCAGGTATTATGTACCTATAGGGCTGGAAACCATACAGAGGGAATAGCACCATGCCCAAATATTTTAGATAGACCGATGTGATGCAACGGCAGCCGGGGAAATGGTTTCATTCTTTACACCAATTCACTTGCGTCTTCCAATCGCATCCTTTTGCTTCCCTAATTTATCAGCCTCCAGAGCCTTCTGAAGCAAGTCCCCCCAGTATCTCCACCACAGAAAGCCCTACTGCTGGTTTCTTAGGTTGGCCAGAGAATCCCATTAAGAAAAGTTCTTGCGTACCCGACCTTGGTTTTAGAAAACAAAACAAAGAAAAAAAAGAAGAGCTTGTGAAAAATATCCATAGATACAGGTCAATCCAGAAGAATATTTAAACATATTCTAGTCCCATTGGCTTCAATTGCTTAAGTGATTTGTTGGAGCAGAGCCAGGACGACAGTTCCCTGCAAGAGCAAGGCCATAAAGAACAGTCAGCGATATCCTTCTCTACCTTGGGGGCGGGGGGGCTATTTGCAAGATAAGGTTTATTAAAACAGACTCCCTCTGTCTTTGAGTACCCTCTATAGACCTCAGATAGACCACAGATAGACCTTGCTTAAAAACTTGAAGGGATTGTGATTTAAAAAAAAAAAAAAAAAAGAAAAAAAAGACATCTGCTACACCCACAAGACATTTGTTAAATTGCAGCATATATTAAAAATCCTACAGATACAAATGTGGTATCAGTTATCTACTGCTGAAAGAACAAATACTCAGTTGTGCTCCTGCACAATACTCAAGCACGGCTGTTGGTAGACGGGCTCAGAATGAATTTTCCCTTTATTAGAAAAAGTCAGGTAATCTCATCTCCCTTGTAACTCTAGCCATGGAGAAGAGATAAGAAAATATCTTTAAGGAAAGTATGCAAAATGCAGAGAAAGGACAGCGGGATTGCAGTTACGTACATTGAAAGAAAAACTGCAAAATCGTGACTGCACATTCAATTTAAGAAGAGGAGACTAATAACAGCACGCAGGCTGGATATTTGCCCTCTGAACCACGTACTCCTTTTCCTTTAGGAAGCCAAGACTTAAACCCAAGACTATAATCAAAACACAGTAACTTTTCCCACGTTTGAAAAAACCTGGTACGCACTAAGGCAATAGTGCCTCCACGCCTCGAGCGGACAATACGGTTTTTACAAGGTGTTTTGTCAAAAGGTCTCTTTATTAATATTTCCATGCTGTGCATTGATGTGGTATATCATAACAACTCTAATGAAATGAATATGGATTTACACGTGAGGCGGTAACGGCTCCACGAGGAGCTGTTGAAGAAGACCATTGAATAAAAGAAGACTTAATGTAAAGATTCAGCGGACCGCAGAAACCGGCACCTAACAACTACCGTCAATGCACGGAATGGCAGTTACTAAGTTGTACTGAACTATCAGGCCACTTTTATGACAAATAAATAGATAAATCATGGAGTGTCCTTACCAGAACTACTCTCTGAAACCCCACAAAATTGTGATGAGGCAGCAGTACAGCCCTTGGTATTACACCACCTGTAACACAAACCATAGCATGATAGTTTCTATCAATCTTAAAGGATGAAAAAAGGATAAAAGCTATTTTTCTACCAGTCTTTTTACTGAAAGCGTTAAAACAACATTCAGTGTCCTACCGATTACAATATAAGAAAATAAACGAGCAAAGATTAAAGCTCATCTTTTGATTATTTACGTGGAATTTACTTTGTAAGGCACAGTTTCAACTCTACCCTCTTCTCACTCCCTCAGCTGAGAACGAAACCCTACCCCAGAGCGCTGGCTGTAAAGGAATTTCTGTTCTTTTTGGCGGCCCGTATAGATAAAGGGGAACTTTATCTATATGAGAATACAGATTAAAGTTTACGAACGGCGAAGCATTGATGCAGTAGCTTCTTTTAGTGTCACCTAAAGTATACAACTCAAATGATTCAATAGCACGACAAAAAAAAAGTAGGAAATGCAAAGCCACGATCAAACTATGCCACGTTTTCAAAATTGACCAGTTTGGATCTGAATTTAACACCAACAAATTAGAAAGAACGTGTTATATGAAAGACTCCTTAAAATACCCTCACGGGGTTCATTCCCCGATGCGAGTTCAAAATTTAAATGCTCCCTAGGAGTTAAGCCCATTACGCACCCGTGATCCAAAGAGTTACGGATCCTCTGTTTGTGCAACGCAGTGATTCCTACCACCCATATTCATTACAGAATAAATCATTAGACTGGGATCTTAGGTGAGCTAAGGGATTAAGGAGAAAGGTTTGAAGGTAGGAGCGCAGGAACATTGGACAAGAGAAGAACCCACATGCCAAAAAAACCAAACAAACAAAAAAAAAAAATGCTGTTTGAAGCAGGACATGCCTAATAGCAAAGCAGATAACCCTGCCCCAAATGGAAGAGGATCAGGAAGACCGCAAACGATTTTCTAAATACGAAAGTCCAGCCACAAAGACTCGCAAAATACATTACAAATAACACTGAAACTTCCCAAGGACCTCCTTAAAACAAGGACTAAAACCAAGGATGGCAACACATGCCTTAAACAGCACGTAGCATTTAAGACTTTCCATCATCTTAAAAATAATCATTGACCTCGAAGAAACCCTCCGCTATTTAGTCTGTTACTAAGCTGAATACAACTCAAAAATGTTTTGGTTTTTTTTTTTTCCTTGTTTTGATTAAGAAACTGCAGAATATTTTGGTCAGTGATCATTTTCCGTGTTTAAATTCCAAATAAACTTCTCCTCCCTGCAGAGCCCCCGGCAGCTGGGTGGACATTGGGTGAGGGAAGGGGGATGCCCCGCACACCGACGGCACCGCGCTCCGCCACGTACGGGGACACGGCAGCGTTCGGGTAAATTAGTATTTCGTTAGTATTTACATTTTAATGGTTCTCCTTTTCAGAAGGAGAAGATAGAAATACTACGACCTAGAGGTGCGAGAAGTAAATGCTACATCGCGTCGCTTGGAGATCACCAGCCTCCCGATAATAAAAGTCAGTTTATTGATTACTAGGTTTTTAAGGAAAACACTCCAGTACCACCAGCCGGAATTTGGGAAGCATCCCGGTCTTTCTCTGTAACAACACTGACTGACAGAAGCTCACGAGAGAAGTGAAAAGGTCCTGACCGTATATTAATGTCATTTTAATTATCCGCTAGGATTATGTACTGCCTTGGTCATTTCTGCAAACCTAACTGTAGATATCGACCGCATTGCTAAAGTTTAATTTTAAAAAAAAAAACAAAAAAACAAAAAAACCCCCAAAAATCAGAAGCAGAGTTTAAAACACTTAGAAAATTTTAACTCCAAGATGAATGATGGTGCAAAAGGTCGTTCAAAAGGGAACAGTAAGGTTCAACACTTACGTGCTTTGAACCCTGCGCGTTTTACGTTTACATTCAGTATTTTTCATCCATCCGGAGTAAACGCTGTTTCAGGTAAATATTTGCTCCTCCCCCCAAAATGATGCCAAACGGGAGGAAGGACCCAGGGGCCCTACAGGAGAGCGGCTTTGGGAGGAATCCCTTCCCCTCCACAGCTCCCCGCAGAGCGGGGGTGAGGACCGAGAGGCGCACAGCAAGAACTCAACGCGAGGCTTTCCAGAACGACTGAGCAGCAAAAGGAATTCTTCAGATGGATCCTAACAGCCAGCTCCTTCCGCAGGCTCTTGCATCACCTAACGTGACCACCAGAGAATCCCTTAAATTCGATTTACCCTAGAAACACTTTTAGCCTGTTTCAAATTAATAAATCAGAGTAAAATTTATTGCACGTGCTGCAAAGACTTACACGTTACACAGAGAGAACGTGTTCACTTTTTTTTTTTTTTTTAAATATAAATTAGTGACGTGAACGGAATTTGTAGCACATAAGCTAAAAAAACTCACATTTAATTCTATTCCTACCGAGCGCTGCGA
Source organism: Butorides virescens (assembly GCA_017310255.1). Classification (NCBI taxonomy): domain Eukaryota; kingdom Metazoa; phylum Chordata; class Aves; order Pelecaniformes; family Ardeidae; genus Butorides; species Butorides virescens. The sequence continues at coordinate 28,434 of JADKXX010008013.1, read as the reverse complement.
TGAAGCGAAGCACATCCCGGGGTGCTCACCTGTAACCACCGGGTAGAATTTCCCTTTTCCCTTTTGTCCAGTTCTGGGCTCCCCAGTTCAAGAAAGATGAGGAACTCCTAGAGAGAGTCCAGAGGAGGGCAACGAGGATGATAAAGGGTCTGGAGCATCTCCCCTACGAGGAAAGGCTGCGAGAGTTGGGCTTGTTCAGCCTGAAGAAGAGGAGACTGAGAGGGGACCTCATCAACACCTACAAATATCTTAAGGGTGGAAGTCAAGAGGACGGAGCCAGACTCTTCCCAGTGGTGCCCAGCGCCAGGACAAGGGGCCATGGGCACAAACTGAAGCAGAAGAGGTTCCAGTTGAACGGGAGGAAGAACTTCTTTACTCTAATGGTGACAGAGCACTGGAACAGGCTGCCCAGGGGGGTTGTGGAGTCTCCTTCTCTGGAGATAGTCAAAGCCCGCCTCGATGAAGTCCTGTCTAGCATGCTCTAGGAAAGCCTGCTTTGGCAGGGGGGTTGGACTAGATGATCTCCCAAGGTCCCTTCCAACCCTTGCAATTCTGTGATTCTGTAATAGCCACCCTTCAAACTTGCATTCTGCCGTAACACTGTAGAAGGCTTCACAGTCACCTGCTTCGCCTTTTATTTTTCTTTCTTACAAGACGCCTATCTACATAATATTTCAGAGAATCAAATTGCAAACCTACAGCCTCATTAAAGACAAAATAAAATGTTGAGCAGGAGGGGAAGGGCTAAAGAGATTTACCAGGCTCGGGGAGAGGACCAGAACAGAAAACACCGCAAAAATCTGGATGATTTGGAGAACCCAACGTTTTACACGATGCTAAGCGGGCAAGCCTAGCGACTTTATCTGTTACCCGTAAGAATTTGTGCATCACGAGCAAGAAATCTTTCCTTCTGCAGCTGAAAATATCGATGCATTTAAAAACCATGGAGAAAAACATACGTTACTTCCCCATTTCAAAATTAATTACAGAGCTACCACCAATCCATGTGATGGTGTAGACACACTGCACTTGTTTTAGCACAGGACAGCAACAGAGGTGGGAAATTTGAGAAGATTCCGTGAAAAGGTCCCTCTCTTTCATGCAGCAGTTGATGAACGTTGGCCAAGGTGGAAGCTGGGGTACCCGAGGAGGCCACGCTGGATTAAGCTGCCACTAGAGCGTGCTCCTTGACCAGCACGGAGTCCTACTGACCCACTTCTCGGTGGGGTTTTTTCCACAACCTTCTTCATTTTGCTAATTGAAATACAGGGAAAAGTGTCCTGTACTTCTCCGAATTAAAGGAATATAGGCATCCAAACCAGACTGAGTTAGTATTTTAAAATGATAGCTCTGTTTGTAACCCTCCCAAGCTTTTGGGCAGCAATTTCCATTATGAATTCTTCTCTACCGTGACTTGCAACCGAAATCCTTACTGCTATTAGATTGGAACTTCTTCAAGTCAATGCGGGTTTTTTTTAAAAAAATAATAAAAAATGGATTTTAACAAACAAGTAACATTTCTTTTTTGAATGACCGTCTAGGGTTTTTGCTTGGTTTGATGTTAAATCACGGATAGTTAGGGGAAAAAAACCGAAAAAGTAAATTATGTGCTCATAAAAAGTACTGATGTGTGTTTTATAAACGGAATGTGGCCCATCAGGGAGAGAGAAATGATCTGCTTTTAGGAAGCATTGGTTACTGGCGCCTTCCCCGCTGGACCACCTGCTAACAGTATTTGATGTTGTTCTCCTTCTGTGTGACGAGGATGACTACTTTGCTAGACTGCTACGAAGGCGACGAAACGCGTGTGCCCAGAAAAAGGAATTCAGTATAAAACCGACGTTAAATAAAAATGTGTCTCTCTTGAACTTCAAGCAATGCATGCATTTGGATCTTCAGAGAGCTCAAGGCATGAATAAGGCCTTATTTTTAGCCTGTCCTATGAGCGCAGCATAATTTTGGGTCTGCTTCTCCCTCCATTTGCATAAACCCAAATGTTAGCACTGAGATATTTGATCTGCTCGCTAACACTTATTCTCTCTAATCCCTCTATTTCAAAGACCATCCAACCAACAAATGTCACCGGCAGAGAAGCCGAAATCCAAGTAACACATTAACAAAATAAAGGCTGATTCATCTACAAACCCAAGATTTTCTTTTCCATTTTGACTCTGCAAACATCGCCACACATCCCTTTTTGGAACACCTGAGAGAAAAAACACAACTAACAGGAGAGGCGGCTTAGAGAAAACCAAAGTCTTGGGTTCAAGAATTCACGTTGGCCTCTTAGAATCGCTCTCCGAAACGTAAGCAAAGCGGTTTAACTTTCGAGTAGGATTGCACTGATTGCTAAATATTTTGTTGTAACTCAGAAGCTTACACACAGCACAACCAAACACAGCATCAGAAGTTAAACTGGCAATAAATCACGGATCACACGCAAAGTTTCAGATCACAACTCACTGAATTTATGATCACAAATTCAACATGATGAAAGCAGTCTTCCCTTGATAGCAGCAGATGTAGTAATTTCAGGAGAAAACAGAAACTTTCATGGCAGAGTAAGACCCCAAAGCCATGAGCATCCCTAATTCCACCAAAAGGGCCTCTTGGGCAAGACTACTCGGATACTGAAAAAATGCATGCAGGGAAGTTTAAGCATTACAAAAGTTTAAAAGTCTTTGGGTGATAACTGTACTCGGAAGTTAAAAAGCCCCCAGGAAAATTTTAATCTGTAAGCTTACAGCCCAGACAACTAACATTTTCCATAAAGCTCCCCAGGCAGATGACAACCAGGCATGGATTAAAATGCTGCAGACAAGCAGAGCTTCAGCAATATTGCACCTTCAAGTGGAACAGCAGCGTTAAACATTACTCGTTAGCAGAACAGTTATTCCAGGTTCTGAAAATGAAACTATGAAGTTGAAGATCTTTACCTGTTAAACATTAATGTTCTGCTCTGACTACCTCAAGGCAATGTCCCAAGCGAACGTGCATCTTTTTTTCTCCTCCTTACCCACTCTCGTTTCCATAATTCATCCTTTTAACGATTTAAGAAGTCAGACATTACCAGCGCAGAGGATACTTGTGGAGCACGTTGGTGGTGCTCAAAAGGGGTTATATTGGACTAGCTGCTGAGGGCACACCAAAGAACCAGCAAGACGCACATCTATACGAGCTTTGACTGGCGCATATATTGAGCAGACAGGTTTGGGGCTTTATTGTGTTGAGCATTCTTCAGATGAGATGGGTCTTTCAAACGCTAAATGAAAACAATGCCAGAATTGAAGAACTGGAGAGAATTGACTTGCATTTCCTATTGCCCCATGGAAGACAGGCTTTTCTCCTTCATTTTTCCTTTTTTTTTTTTGTTTTTATTTAAAATTTCGTAGCATATCTCCAAGGACCCGATGCATATTGCTATTTTTTCCTAGATCGCTTACACACTGTCTATCACAGGGCACTGCTTGTATACATTTCTATAAAGTTACCTGGTCAGACTATTTTGGAACCAAGATGCTGAAATTCTCATTCTTTCCATTTGAGAAATATCCCAATCCTTTGGCCTCACCCTAATTCAAACAACTTGGCTTAAAGCCTTTAAGTTTTATATGTATATTCTCAGCGAAAAAAAAAAAAAAAAAAAAAAATCAAATTTTTACCAAACCAGATGGCAGAAGCATTTCATTTTTTGAAGGTTGCCTCCACCAGTGTTGTTTCACAACTGGTGTTGCAAATGCTACAGGAGCTGCTTCTCATACTCATGAAAAGTGATCTCTGGAGCTTCCATCTCTTTCTTGAAAAAGCAGCCTTCAAAATGCAAGCCACTCCAAAACATTGCAAAGCTGCCCGTCCTTCTCATTCCTGAAAATCCTCAATTTTACCATTTTAAAATTTAGTAAATAAGGATCTCTTTTTTTTTTTTTTTGATGCCCCTTGCCATTTACACGTACTCTCTAGCAGCTTATCTTACAGCATCAACCATCATCGTTGCCACCACTCCCAGAGCAGAAGGCTGCGAGATGCTTTCGTGCCAGCCTCTGAATTCACGACCAGAGGTTCACCCACACTACAAATACAGCAAACGAGCAGCCTTCATCTTTCCATTTACCCCCATCAAGAAGGTGCCACCATGTTTCTCCCAGGAGAAAAGTGTGAGAGCTGAAACACCACCGAGAGACAGCAGCCACGGGCTCTGGGGGGGAAGATCTGTCCTCGCCGCTCTTGGATGGCAAGGAGGGAAGAGCCAAGCTGCCGGGCAGCGACCGCGTCCTGCAGGAGCCTCCGTTCCTTTCGAATAAATATCAAGGGGTACTTCTGGGATGGAGCACACACCTCAAACTGGGCGTTAATTGGCTTGGGTATGCATGTAAAAATAGTGGGACTTGGTGCTAAATTGGCCCGAAAGCGGGTTATATCATACCCAATTAAAGCGCGTATCACTAAAATAGAGACTCGCCGACGTAGACACAAACGTCGCTTGGCAGCCAGCGCGGTTCTCAAACCTGCAGCTGGAACACAGCTCAGGACGTGAAAGCGTAATAAAGCCACTGATTGAATAGCCCGATTTCTAGAATTTCGATAGATTTTGCTTCATTTTCTAGCATTGTAGTAACACTTTACTAGAGGGAAAGACAGGTTCTTGGATTTCAGAGTCGCAATTCAATTGGTATCTGGAGTTACAACATAGATAGCTCTGGCACCCTCTCAGGAGACTCAAGTTAAAAAATTCTTGGCTCAGGTTTGTAGTGAAAATAAACAGGCGGCATTAATCTAGTCACCATTTATTCACAAATTACATTAAAAACCCCCAAACCTTAGTTTACTAAAATGGCAGCCCAAAAGATTGTGAATGCATCTGCCAGGACTAACAACAGCAAAGAGAAGGAGCCTGGCAAAGTCTGTAAAGCAGCTCTTGAGATCTGTGGATCACCTCCTTACGGAGACAAAAACCACCTTGGGACAGATGATTCCTGAAGTCAACCGAACAACTCCAACCAGGCTTACCAACGCCCGCCGTCCCGCTCTACGGAAAAGATCTTGACAAGGAAATACAAGTCTGTTTCTCCCCAATTTTGGAAGCATTGCAGCTGTGTATTACTTGATCATTCGGTTTATTAAAGGCAACAACTGTCAAAATCTATACGAACTAATTTGTCATGCGGCAATTTTACGTTATTGGAGTCTTGTTATAATCTGACTAACACAAGCTATCGCTTTCTAACCATGCCTAGAATGGGTTTCTTGGCCTAAAGACAGTAATCCAAACCATCTTCCCATCACACTGAAAAATACACGTTTGCAGAAAGTCACATTACTTAATTTGCAGACTCAATGGGCCTTTAATGATACGAGATTAAAAAAAAAAAAAATGTTTGCAAAAGGACACTAATTTTTGGTGTTATTCAGCAAGTTACATGTTTGTGTAAGGAAAATACCATCTTGAGATCTGTAAATGCCAAGGAAGCACATATTGAGATGCTTATGGAACACGAGACAAACTCGAGGGAAGAAAGGTCAACAATTCATTCAGGTAGAAGAACATATTCCAAGTCTACACGTCCAAACCAAACAAGAAACCCAGCCATTCCGAGTCCCGTACCCCAAAACTTACGTAGGGGTGCCAGTTACTCATGAACTTGACTTGTTTGCTTCCAACGCACGCAACTGTCTCTTGCCCCTGCCTGCAATCCTTCACGGGGCATTTGAAATTCCTAAAATTTGTTGGTAGATCGGCAGCAGTTCAAAACACGAGGAACCTGGTCCAGCGATCACCGCCTAATGTCCCCCGAGCACGGTATTCGACAGACGCTTCCATTGCAGTACCGGCATCGGCCTACAGGTCATTCTACTCGATGATCTAAAAGGTCTTTTCCAACCTAAACAATTCTATGATTTTTAAGATGCTTTAAGCACTGTGGCCTGCTATATTAGTACTTTGACAAACACGGTTCACTATTTTTGATAGAAAAGATTAGCAAGTAAATATTACAAGGACACGGAGGATCGCCCAGACGCAGATATGCTTCTTAGAGGAGACAACATTGAAGTTGCCACTTGAAAGGCATGGGAATTTTTGTAATTTTTTAACGTATTAGAATTTTTTTTTTTTAACTCCTACAGAAGCTTAAAATTTGCCTATGAATCTTGGCAGATTAAGCATGCACCTTGTGATGGATTCTCGTGATTACAGTGAAATCAGCAGGGCTACGTTACGTACGGGACTGTACGCAGTCAGCACGTGTGGAGATCCAACATCCCCCGAGTCACACGGAACGGGCAGTAAAAACAAGTACTGCCATGCAAAGAGAGTCCGAAAAAGGACGCAGGGACAAAAACTGCAAAATAAATCACTGAGGGTCACTCCCACCACGCCTCAAACTGACTGTGAAACGAGGGAAACGATGCTCCCAGTGTCCTGCAGGGTTTAACTGGGGGCCCTGTTAACCTGCCTTTGCACCCAGCTCTCCTCGCCGGGGATGCGAGTGCCGCAGCGGTGTCGGTTCTTCCTCCGACCGCTGTGCGTCGGACAAACCCCACGGGCTGCGGAGCACAACCGAACCTTAAGCACTGCTTGCAACGGCCCGGATCCCAAGCGATGCCTGGAACACCAATCTCTCCAGCTAAGCCCGCTGTACCAGTAACACAAGTCGTCTGGGGTTGGTTCTCTGCCCACGGCCATACTGTGCACAGTAAAATACATAAGAGCCAGAAAAAAACCCCAAACAACCAAACTTAAAATTGAAATCTTTGGATATCTGCAAGAAAACAGAAGCAAGAAGCTTGCTGCAGAGAGTCTGGCTATCCTTAATTATTTCTTTCCCAACCATGATGCTACGAGGGTGGTGAAAGCCTGGCAGGGGTTGCCCAGAGAGGGGGTGGAGGCCCCATCCCTGGGACCATTCCAGGCCAGGTTGGACGGGGCTGTGAGCAACCTGATGTGGTTCAAGGTGTCCCTGCTCCTGCAGGGGGGGTTGGGCTGGGTGGCCTCTGGGGGTCCCTTCCAACCCAAAGCATTCTGCGATTCTATGAAACACAGGCGGAGAGACAGCTTCGGGGAGACGGGCAGCCGAGATGAAACACGAGGTGCTCATCACCTCTGGAAGGAGTCGCCGGGAGGGCTAGGAAAGCTCAAAGCCCTGCACCTCGCTTCCTCTCTCATTGATAGCCGTGCCCTCCAACAAGCAAACAGCCAGAGCCCCCTACCCTCCAAAGAGCAGGGTATTAGAAGGCAGAAAAGTACATCTGCTGCTTGGTTGGTGCTTGGTTCATCCTCACGCTTGCAACCAGTGCCGAGAGGACCTTAATGCAGAAGATGCGTGGCCAAAAGCGCCGCTGATGCTTCCACGGACAGGTGAGCTTCACAGATAACAGCCAGCAGGGTTTTTAACCCAGCAAACACTTTCTAGGACACAGCTTAAACCTCCTAGGCCAGCTAGTTAAACCAATAACGTCATCTCTGTAAGAGAGTGGGGAAACAATTTTTGCTCCCTGCGAGTTGAGCGCTCACAGCAAAGTCACTCACACCGGAGGGACGAGATGCAAAGCCAACGGGCGAAAATTCCACAGCCAGCAGCCACAGCCCAGGGTATCGCAGCCCTGCTCTACCAAGTTTAGTGGAATGCGTTTCAAAACCTTTGGATATGTGACAAAACAGATCTAAAAATATCGAGCACATGCGAAGTAGAATGCATCTCTCACACAATTCTCCCCGCCTTATTATAAATTCAGACCAGAATTCATCCAAAGGACAAGTATCACACATGCTTATTAATTTACAGATGAGTGTAAGTAGGAGAGAGAAGGCAGGAGGCAAGGTGAATAAGCAGAAGAGGCACAAATCTATGTGAATTTTTTTCCCATTGGAGCAAACCAGAACATAACATCTCTTTGGTGCCGTACCACGTGTGCTGTGAAAAGCGACGTGCGCTCGAATGCGTGCTCTACTCCCATCCCAAAGGATCGAGCTTCTTGTGGGATGCCCCTTCTCCTTCTCTTCCTCTTCAGCTTGTCTATGAGCCACCCACTTCCAACGAAGGCCTAACAACCGCCCTGCGTCTTGCTGTATAGACAGGAAAACATACAGCCCCCACGCCGATTTAGGACTCGGAAATTAAGGCAATATGTAGGCAACGCAGCATTGGCTTTCCTCTTAAGCCTTGGTTCAAGAGGGAGGCTTTACCTAAAATAGTTTAAGTGCCATCACTTTGAGATCCCCATCCTCAGAAAGCAGTTTTGAGAAACGCGACCAACGTTGCCTTCAAGCTTTTGGTTGCAAAGGCACGTAAGCGCGACCGCTACCGAGGCAAAAGTTTCAGAATTAAACATATATGCAAAGAAGGACACACAGCATAGATGAATAATGTATGCCTATAAATAAGTGGAAAAATAGACTTAAAATATCCACGTAACTATTAATTAGTTATTAATATTAGATCGCTGGTCTATTTCCCTTCAAATTAGCAATTAGCCACCCACTAGCAAAATGTCAATTGCAAAACAAGAGACTGTATTTATAGCGCAACCTACTTTGAGTTTGGAGAGACGTGTCAGCCACCGCTAAATTACAATACCCCTATTGTGTGCCTTCCCAAAATTAACACCTAACTTTCGTTACAGGCACCTATACGTACAAAAGCCAGGTTAGATTTTAATAGTCTTTATTACATCGCACGAGCTGGTGCAAACAATTTTGCACGTAGACGTCTACGCGGAGAGAAAAAGAAAAGAAAAAGGAGCGTTGAGTGATTCCTGGGTGTGAAGCTGGGTCGGACACTGGCACAGCCGTATCTTGAAAGGTCCCATGCAGCAGTGACGCATCCAGGAGATGGCAATAAGAAATTCTTGGATCTGATTTTGCATTATTTCCCATCCAGAGACTAGCGTTGATTGCCAGTACTCCAGACAACGCACCCCGAAATGCAATACGGCACACTGCTGCATCTTTAGACTTGTATTCATATGGAAGAGTCGCCAACGGAGGGGAAACAACCTCTCTAACAACAGATCTTGCCAATCAGTGGAGAAAGGCGTATGCACCTGCATAGGATACCCTGCACAAACCCCCACTGGGTCCAGACCAGTTGCCCCAGTGACTGCCAGCTCAGCGAGATGGAAGACGTGCTTCATACGTGGCTACCTGCTGAAACGCAGAGGTCCCCCTCCGGCTTCTCTTCTACCATGGACAGACCAAGGAGAGTACAACCTGCATGAGACACGTCTTCTCTGTGGCTTTTGCAAATGAGGTCATTCAGGACTTCTCTGGCAAAACTGGACCACGCTGGGAATTTCAGAGGAGGCCAGAAGTCACTGCAGGGGGTTAAATTTTTAAAGAACATGGCCTATACCACTGAGTTTTTCTGCTGGTTTGCGTTTGGTGATTTGCCTCAAAAACAGTTCTCCTCCCTTTCTCTCTCCTGACACTATCTGCAGAAAAAGCGGGAAGAAGAGCATCCCGCAGAGGTTCCCCGAAGATGAAGAGCTGGCAGGGGACAGCCTGGCAAGACCTGCTAAATTGCCCCAAGCCTTCTGCTGAGAGAAAAGCGGGACTCGTGTCTGCCACGGAGAGGAAACAGAAATAGAGAAAGAATTACAGACAACCAGCTCTCTAAACAAACTTAAGACTAAGGAACGCCATCTCCTCAATAAGAGGAGACCTGTGCTCACGTTTCGGTGGATAATAGTCTGCTTTACAGTTTTAGAGCAGATTAATTTGGAACACGCAGAAATGTCTGAAAGATAAGACTTGAAGAGAACCACAGTAATCACTGCTGCTCATCTTTCTTCTTGGTATCAACATCACATCACTTTCCATCAGCTTGCAGGAGCACACTTCTCCTAATAACGCCTTTCACAGAACTTCCTGCTAGCTCTTTTATTCTTGTAAAAATAAAACCCACCCCATCCTCCTAGCCTTAAGATTTGCATAAAACCAGGAGCCCGGTGCCAGCTGTTTAATTTCTCATGTATTTATGCATATCAAAGTATTTGTACAAAGCAATCAATTGTGGCGGCAACTGCTTTTGCACGTTGCTGATTCACCTTTAAATCCATGGGGAGCGAAGAGAATCCTGAATTATTAAGATCATCGTTTGCTATCTGGGAACAGGATTGTCCACGTTTTTCCATTTCCTAAATTTTCCTTTTGTCTTAAAATTCCCTTTAAACCTGTAAATGTTAAAAACCAGAGTCGTCAAAATCGAGAAAAGGCAACAAGAGCTGCAAGACGAAACAAAACACGAAGGAGCCAAAGCCACCTTCATCACGTGGGAGGTTTTTATATCCATTATATTTTTTCTAACAACCATCACACATGTACGCAGGAAAGCTGTGAGCTACTTTAAAAGGAAATAAGAAAGACAAGATGAACGTGGTCCCACCCACCCCTCGCTGGGTTTTTCTTTTATATATGCTGAAAATATTTAAACCTTAAGGAGATCATCTAAAAATTTTCAGGATTAGGGTGGGCTTGACCCGCTAAGTGAGAGTCTCCGCTATCAGCAAATTTCATTCCAGCGATGGCTGTGGGGATCCACGGGGCTTAGAGCTAGGAATAAAAACTGGAGCCCAGCTATCGACAAGCGAATTTGCTCTGAAGCTGTAACACGGCGATCGATCTCACGCCGCTTTATATCGAACCAGCACCAAGTCAAGACCGGGTTCGTACTGTTTGGTTTTTCTCTCATTCCATATCAGTTTACTGCAACAGCTTATCTCAAAACACACAAGCACTATCAGCAGAAGGAAAAGATTTTTTTCATTTTAGAATTATTTTTTAGTTACGTTTATCCTAGGCAAAGCTGGCATTACAGAGGGAAGGACATCTGACATGATTTTCTACGGTTTAATTAATCTTGATAGAAATAGGGATAGAATGTGGAGGTTTGGATATGTTACGGAGATGAAAGCAAGTGGTTTTCTGGGAAATCCTGGCTCATACAGACCACTCAAAAAAACCCACAGCAGGAACTTCTTCAAACCACAGAAGAAGAGCAAGCCAGTGACGGACACCTTACCCCTACTGCTGAGAGGTGGACACCCATTTCTACGTGCTACATCTTCAGATGATTGCACATCCAACTGGTTCCTGGCCACCACCGAGGGCTGCTTTCCACCAGACAAACCAGAGACTTCACTGTCACTCCAGGTGCATCTCCTGGTAAGAGCACACCCCCCCAAAAATGCCAGGGAAGCTGCCTTTCCAGTGACTTCCAAAAATGCCAGGGAAGCTGCCTTTCCAGTGTCTTACATCAAGTTATTTCGGTCAATACATTGTATGGTTGGACTCGATGATCTTAAAGGTCTTTTCCAACCAAATGATTCTACAATTCATGGAACTGCAATTATTGTAATGGAATATTCCATTAGCTAACCACAGAAACAGTAAATCCTTTGCCATCATGCCCTTCACCTGGACTGCAGTTAAGAAGAGAGCCAAAGCCAATGACCCCATGCAGAACAGCAAGACACGGTGCCACTTACACAACCTCTGTGGATAAAGTTGAGGGCAAAAGCGTGATTTGGGCTACAGAAGGCAGTCCGAGGCAGAATAATGAGGTAGCACTGGCAAGTGACTGTGGACTTCAACTTCGGCGCCTAAATCTACTCGACTCTTACAAATTTTATTCAAAAAGATACCAAAAATGTTATTTTCTGCCTCGGGTGAAGCAAACTCGTCTGTGTGTTCAGAACAGCACCACTCAGGTGAGGAAGGGCTTCACTGTAGAGATGCCACAACGTGTATCATTGAAAAAAAAAAAAAAAAGCTCATTTTGTCAAGAAGAAAACTGCAAGCACTTGCAAGTAGCTAAAGGTTTGTAGGGCTTTCTAGACCAATGGTACTTTACATTTATACATTCATTCTATGGTTTTCTAAGTGCTACAAAAAGATCAGAGCGGATCCATTTCTGTCCCCTTTTATATTGAGAGGGAAACTTTTTAAGTGCTAACTACCCCGACAACGCAATTAGAACCTGACCCAATTTCCAGGCAAACACGAGCCGGGCTTTTCTCAGCATAGGTACACGTCACCGCATTCATCCCCATGTACCCTGCCCCTCAGTTCCGTCTGTAACACTGAAAACTGAGGAAAAAGCCAAATCCGTGCCCTGAAGAATGAGCAGGGCAGGGGAACGGGTACGCTTTGGTGACTTGGGGAGAAGGAGAAGCCCAACCAAGCCTGTGGGCAGAGCTGATCTCGCTCCTCCCCACTGCAAAACAGCCAGCGAGGGAATTACACGGCTGTAAGGCCGGGATTATAGGAACCCAAAAAACCTCTGGGTAGTCGTCATCTTCACTATCCGAGTATAAATCTCAATGTGCGTTGATACAAACCCTTGGAAAAACCCTGATGCGGTTATACGCGCTCGGGTAAAATGGAGCGGTACAAAGAGATCTACAAAACACACACGCAATTGAAAGACAAACACGTCCAAGAGATCCTGAGGATTTTACCTATTCACTTAAAATTCTGCTGTTCTATTTCAGGCACCTCTCTTTTTGCTCCAGGAACCTTCACAATTAAACCCAGACATTATAAACATTATTATTACCACTATTTATTTGAATAACAGCAGCATCCAAGAGACCCCTTTTCAAGATGGGGGCCCCGTTGCGCTAACGTTGCACAAACACGTAAGACTTCGTTCCCGTGCCACAGAGATTGTAATGGAACCAGACAAGGTCGATAAACAACATGAAAGTCAAATGTCAACAACAACAACAACAAAAATCTCCCGTGCAGGACTTGGGTTGGTTTGGTTTAATGTATTTTCCTTAGACCATCTGCTACTCTTTCTTACCGACCAAGGTCCTCCAGATAGTCTGCATCTCCGCTGCTGCTGATTTGGTCCCCCTAGCACAACCCATTAAAAAGAATAAAATTAAAAAAAATAGAATTAAATTAAAAAAAAATTATATTCCTCTTTTGTAGAAGGCAAAAAACACTAAAGAGTCTTCAAAGATAATGGAAGTGCCAAGATCTAACATAGCTTTTTCAGCCGTTCCTGAAGGTGCTGGTTGTTTCTGAGTTGGGATAAATACAATGTTGGATATTGCCATCTTTATCTCAGGTCAGTAACTTCCTCTCTGGTCAGTGAAATTAAATATTTGTGGTACTGAATGAGGATTGAACGCTAGCCCTTGGTTTACGTTAAAAAAAAAAAAAAAAAGGTAAAAAAAGCTAGATAACAAATCTATTCCGTGTTTGGATAAAACAATCTCTATACAGGCAGTGGTGAGAGAATGGGATTTTTCTTAATTTGTAACGGTGGGGCAAACGGCCTCCCATGGGGGAGTCCCTGCCCAGCCCCGGCGACCGCAGAGGGGCACTGAGTGAGGTTCCAGCCCCACGAGGGGGGGGACAGGCTGGGAGAGGAAAGGGAACAGCATCAGTAATGGTCTGAAGTTGTGCCAGGGCAGGGTGAGGTTGGACATTGGGAAAGATTCCTTCCCCAAAGGGCTGTCAGGGGCTGGAACGGGTTGAGTCCCCAGCCCTGGGGGGATTTAACAGCCGGGCAGAGGCGGTGCTGAGGGCCAGGGTTTGGGGGTGGGATGGCAGGGGGAGGGGGGCGGTTGGGCTTAATGATCTTAAAGGGCTTTTCCAACCTGAACAATTCCATGATCACGGGCACGGGCGCTGGCTCGGGCCGCGTTAGGGAACCCCGAATTAAACAGCTGAAGCTCTCAAAATGTGCAGCCATCACCCTAGCGCGAGGCAAAACGCTAAGCATACTCTGCCTGTCTGGGATTTTTTTTTTTTTCTTCTTCATTCAGCAAACATTTAGATTTAAGATTCCCAAAACAAATGATTTTCTAGGTGTTACTAAAAAATCCATACAGCTCGCCTGGATTTAGTTAGAAGTGATAAATAGATGCATTTCCTACGGCGAAGTCCACGCTTTACAGATCCCACAGTCGCTGCTCTCATTGCAACTCAGCACGGGAGAAAGGAAGCAAAAACCCCTGTTGAAAATGTTCTGGTTTGGAGGATTTTTTCAGCATTCTTCTATTACTATGGAACACTTGTCCCCCACCCCCTTTCAGTATATTCCTGCTTCTCCACAGCGTTGCCCTTTTCATTTAACCCAAGAAGTCTACCGTTAAATTCTTCTAGGAAGACGCAGCAAGCCAGGGAACGCTTTACCTTTTGACAAATCCACTCTACTTAAGGCATAGAAGTGTTTTCCCCCCACCCAATTCTTCAACAAAGCTCCCTAATTACACCACTCTCATCCCAGGGTTTCAACGTACGCTGTATAGCACGCTGGGAATTTAAAGCAGAGAGAGCCACGAAATCACTCTTGAGATCCACTAAACCCACGCCCACGGGAACGGCGTGCCGGCGTCTCCCAACCCTGACACGGTGTGCAGCACGTTGCTGGTGTAAACGAGCCATGGTGTTATTTTCCGAATTGTCCTAAGTGATACTCAGCTCCCATGAACCATCCAAGGAAGGGCTACCAACACGGCGCACCGGGCAGCCACACGTCACCCGCTTCTGTTCCCAAACAAGCCCTTTTAGCTGGCCTCTAGGCAACTTCCAGGGGTGTAGCCAGCAGAGAGATGCGAGGCAGGACTAGGGTTTGGGTTTGGTTGGGGTTTTTTTTAAATATATATATATATAAGTACTCTGACACGCATTCATTTTCCAATAGAAGATTCCCAGGGAGGTAGCACTGTTCAAAACACAAGTGAACTGCTGGAGCGGGGCCAGAGGAGGGCTACTAAAATGATCCGAGGGGCTACTAAAATGCTCCGAGGGCTGGAGCCCCTCTGCTCTGGGGCCAGGCTGGGAGAGTTGGGGGTGTTCAGCCTGGAGAAGAGGAGGCTGCGGGCAGAGCTGAGTGCGGCCGCTCAGGGCTTCAAGGGGGCCCAGAGGAAAGGGGGGGACAAGCTTTTTAGTAGGGCCAGCTGGGACAGGACAAGGGGGGATGGCTTTAAACTCAAGCAGGGGAGGTTTAGGCTGGATCTAAGGAAGAAATTCTTTGCAGTGAGGGTGGTGAAACCCTGGCAGGGGTTGCCCCGAGAGGGGGTGGAGGCCCCATCCCTGGGACCATTCCAGGCCAGGTTGGACGGGGCTGTGAGCAACCTGATGTGGTTCAAGGTGTCCCTGCTCCTGCAGGGGGGTTGGGCTGGGTGGCCTCTGGGGGTCCCTTCCCACCCAAACCATTCCATGATTCTATGATTCTATGCTGCCCGGGCAAGAGAACAAGGAAGCAAGAGCTGGATTTCTCTGACCCAGATCTCTGCCGGGGATCTCCAAGCTCCCTACCCAGAGGACCGTGCCTACAAACCACTGCGGATTTTCCACCGGATGAGTTATAAGTCACAAAAATGCATGGAACAATTAACTTGGCTTTTGAAGAAAAAACATTGCAGCTTAAGCAAGCACTGGGGCTCCTTACTTATGACTCTTGCATAGCTGAGATCTTTTTAAGTAGATGTCACCCACCGCAGTTGGAACTTGGCACTTCTAGCAACACTCTGCTCAAGCCTTGCCTTTGCTGATCTTTCCCCATGCAAGTGTTGTGCAAAAAGTCCCAGATCAATCTTTGGATAACAACAGAAGCTTAGGAATCCCAAACAAATTTTTTTTCCATAGGTTTGCTATGTATAGGTGCCACAAGTTCTCCTTGGAAGACTTGAGAATTTCTGTACGCAACTCCTTTCCGAAGATTAAGTTTAAAGACATTTACATAACGGATTAATGTAAACTGCTTTCCAAATCAGGCAAAAGAAAAAAAAAAAAAAATTTCCAAGATCTATTCCGCACTTCTGAATTTGCTGAACTGTAACATTTGTATTTGTTATATTATTTTCTCCCAGGAGGCAGTTTTTGCCCCATGTGCCTAACAGGAGGGCGTGATTTACATCTACACGCGTCAAACTTGCTAATCTGGCAAAATAGAACACGGCTGAAAGATCGCCGATATTCTCTCCAGGTTACACAAAATTAAGCTTTCTTATCTTTCAAAGACAAAAGCTGTTATCCCATAAACAAACCGTGCTTGTTAGGAAGGCTCCCCCCTGGAGCCCAGCTTGGATGAACAAGTGTCCATCTCAAAACCAGCGAGGCTGTTTTGCCTGCTGTTATATTTTGGGAAGATTATCCCAAAATCTTACTCCCGTGATGGATGAGACCTGTTTTCTCATTTCCAGCCTGAACATACTCCTTGCTAAGATCTATGTTTCTTCGTCTCCCAGCGCTGTCTTCGGTCTAACACAGAAAATAGCTGTACTCACTCAAGTCTTTACCAACCCCTCATGTATTTAGAGAAAGCAATTATAGCCCCTTTCAGACTTCACTTTCCGGGCATAAACCAACCAACCTCCCAGTGTCCTCTTGCGAGACGGACTCAGATCTTCCTCACCATCTCCACAGTGCTCTTCTGCACCGGCTCCACTCCACACTCAGCTTCCTTGCCCATGGGCTGCCAGAACAGCTCAGTGGGGACTGAGCAGTGCTGCCTCGCACGTGAGCAGCCTTCACACTTTCCCATTTCTACCATTAAGCACCTTTTCACCTCACAGACCTTAGGAGTACATTTTTCAGAGCTAGAGGGTCGTAGCGAAAAGATCTCCTTCGATTTTACTGGCTAATATACTCAACTCTTCCTGTTCCTCTGCCAAGAGATGAGCACCCAGGTTAGGGCAAAATTCACACCTATCCAGAAGCACCCAACCATGCACCATGTGCTACGAAATTTCAATTCACTTTTTCCACTCAGGTCCTAAAGATCAGCCAGCTCTTCCTATAGGATACTCTCTTCCTTGTCTATACCAACAGCACCTCCCAACTGGCAAATTTCATTGCACACTCCTACTTCTGGTGCCAAGTTCACTAGTGAGGACATCAAAGTCAGCCCAAGACCAATTCTGAAGACTTTCTTTAGGCACAGCACATCCCTTGTGAGCACAAAATGATGTGACGTCCCTTAAAGAGGTTCCCTATTTACGTCACAATTCTTTTACAACATTTCATCAGTATTTTAATGAATAATTTCCAACGTATTGCTGGAGCAAGCATCATACCACCGCCTGGACAGATCAGCTCTAGAGTATTCTTTTGTCTAAACCCAAAAATTAACAACTTGATGAAAGAAAGACAACATAGATCCCACTATAGGTGTCCAGGAAGCCCACGTGCTTACGTCTTGTTTACGGTGATTGTAAATATATATAGTCATACACAATATGGAGTAGCAACCCCTCCTCGGTTCCCTCCCAACGCAAAGCCAGAGCTCCCATGACCTCGAGACACTGGGACGTCAGGACTAAGATATTTCAGAGGATCACAGTCGTATTACGCTACATAACACTCATTTCTTTCTCCAAATATGCTACGATCCACGCCCAACCGCGGATGACTGAAAAGCAGGCCGATGAAAATGAGAAGCAGTAGCAGTCCAAGGGGAATCGTCAACCTCAAGGGGGTAATCCCTGCAACTGCCACGACACGGTCATATTGCAAGACAAAAATTAGTTGCTTATTCAGTTTGCGTTAGGAGAAAAAGGAAATCCAGTTGAAATACATCGATCACCGTAGAGACAACCACAGCACACGCGAATAAAAGAAACAAATGAAAAAAGAGGAGGCGCTCTGCTTGTTCCTGTGGGCTACGAGGAGGTAGATATGCTGAGAAACTTCAGTCAGCTTTGGCAAAGAGAACGGTGGAACAAAACTGGACGGGTCAACGCAAGCGACTTCGCCCAACAACAGCCGATCTACCATGGCTTTCACCTTGGGCCAAACCCCAGGAGACACGAGGGTCTATCTGCTGACTGCGGGGGGACTTGGAGCCAGGAGTCTAGTAAACCGCAACGGCATAGAAAATATCTTAGCAATAATCATAATTGAAGGATTCAGCACAAAAGAATTTATTTATTTAGAAAACGTTAAATAGAAAAGAAATTGGGAAATGAGGCTAGAGGAACGGTAGGCCAACATTCTGTTCTACGCTGCGTTCACATTCACAAATCACAAGCAAACGAGTCGCTTGCTTGTTGTAAAAAGCCTGGAATGGGTAGGGGCAAAGGCAGCACCGATCGTGCCTGGCGAGCCGCCCCGTTTGCAATGTACAGTAATCAACAGCCACCACCTCCTCACAGCCCGCGGCCCCGGGTTCAAATACCCACACCTACTCCTCAGGCTGCTTCCCATTTCCCCAGAGGGTCAGTCTCCAGAAAATACCTTCCGCCCCTCAGCCGCTTCTTGGTTAAATCCGTTCTGACGGCTCATTAGTAGAATAATTTATCAACTGTTGCAAGAATAGCTGTTATAAATTTTTCTCTGTAAATCAGGTTCCATGCAAGTAGGATGGGATTCCAGCCTTTTCAAACGCATTTTAAATGTGAAATGCTGACATCAAGTCTTAAGTTCATTTGATTATTTTTTCTGGTTATGTTATTAGTAATCAGTTTTTCTGGCACTCTTTTCCGTTCCAGTTCAATCACTCAGTTGAATTACTTGAACTCCTGGTGAACCGCACCAAAAAAAAGGAAAATTAACTAATGCCTCATTTGATCTTGTGACCATAAAACTTGTGTTTTCACTCCCTCTTTAACCTTTGACCATCTATTTTTCCCCTTAATTTGTGTGTTATGTACCTGATAGTTTTAAATTTGTTTCTTTTATTCACGAAAAAAGAATCTGCTCTGACAGCTGATCTGCCCTCTATTCATTTTAACTAAGGCTGCCTTTATTCCTGATTCTCATTAATAAACACGCACTTAAAATCGCTTCTTCATAGGCCATCATACAGGCACGTTATCCGACTCACTGTATTCCTTCTCCCAGAAATGCATGGATGTTTTCACAAAAAATGGCAATGATGCTAATAAAGAAAACAAGCTTACAAAATAGGGAAAAGGCTGATTTTGTAAAAGCTCATTTGCCAGTTTATGACTTTATTAAAGTCCTCTCCTTTTCATATTTCTATGATGGACTTGAATTTAATTTATGCTACTGGGTTTATCTTTTTTTTTTTTTAAACAGATGTCAACCACCTGAACACATGATAAAACATTTTTAAAACACACGTAGACTGCAATAAAATACAGTCCATCTACAGCCAAAAGAAATTAAATGAAAAGGGAAAGTTTCATGAATATCATTAATGAGGACAAGCATCCAACTATGGCTCATATTTGACGTCAATACCCTCCATTTGCACAAATACTAAATTCACGGATGTCACCCTACATACATATGCTCAATATCGACCCCGGAAGGATGCAGATCCCTTGTCTCGAATAGTTTTTGACGTATGTTCATTAAATCACAGCAGGAGCACCACACTTGACCTTCATTTACAAATATGACTGCACTAAGCCAGTGGCTGCGATCTTTATTTCTATTCATATGGTGAACTGGAGACCTGGCACGTACGTACGGGCCTCTAGGTCTGGCGTCCACGTTGATGGCCACGCAGATGCAAGCTCCCTGGCCTTTGGTGGCCCACAGGTCTCAGTTTCTTCCAAGTAAACAAAAGTTGGTGTATCTGGTATCATTCCCCTCAGCCTACAGCCTTCCTGTTGTTCCACAGCAATATTCGTTATCTCCCAGCATCGCCGCCGCTGAAACTAAGGGCAGCTTTTACTTTTGTTGACTTGAACTAATACCAACTTTCTGTTGACAAGGAGGAAACCAGGATCAAGACCTTATGATACAAGCAATGGTACCATGGTCTTCTGGAGAAGAGCAGGGCTTATTTCACAGAAGGTAACACTCACGTGCTCAGACACGAAAAAGCCCGTCCTTTGGTTTTCTCTACAACACGCTAGTTCAAATACACCTAATATCCAGTTTAATTCTTTCAATAGACGACAAACTTAGTCACAGTCAAGAATGTTTAATGCTGTATTTCTAATTCCTTCATCTCGCAGAGCAGGAAAAGGGTCATTCCAGGTTAGGCGACCGCACCACGGGCATATGGCAATGAACCCACAGCAAAACCATCAAATCTCCGTCTCCTCTAAAGCAGATGGCGTGCTGATCGAGTACGATACAACCCAATGCTAGCTGCGCTACTACTGCTGCTATTAACTCGTGAACCAAAACCAGTATAAAGTAGTAAAGGCAAAAAAAAAACCCACGGCAGGGGAGGGGAAAGGGGAGGAAGACAACAAGAAAAAAAAAAAACAGAGTAAAAAAGCTGTAACATATGACAACCTCTTTTTGGGTCCATTTGTGATGTATAACCAAGGAGCAGCAGTGGCCTCCTCCTGTTTGAGAGGACGCTCCCCTGGTTGGAGATCCTGGCCCAGTTCCCTTTGCTCCTGTGATTGCGCTGCACTGGGTGCCTGCCAGGGGCTAAATATCCCGGCTGCTTAGATAATTACATATTTATGATTCTGCCGAGAATTCTTAGTCAAAGCTTATTTCTGAGCTGTAAAACGCTTAAGAGAATCAGCAGAGAAAGTTCTCTGACAAATGCTACTTCAAAGGAGAGCCACCATGTCTTAAAACTTTTAAGGGCAGTGGTTTCCCTTTCAGTTGATTCATTCAGTAGCGAACTTTAGCTGATGGTAGAAAAAGGAGGCAAGGGGTGGTTTCCCTCTGAATCAGAAAGGGATCTCACTAGGGTGCTTAAGTTGCTTTCTGGAAAGAAACAGAAAATTAAAAAACCCTTCCAAAAATGGATCAGAATGCAGTAGTACCTAAGATTTTTAGTGCTTATGGCAGTACGCACCCCACCACTCAGTTTTTCTTCTACATCACGTTATGAGCACCTCCTCTTCAGCACATGTACCACTGGGTCAGCGAATTCACGCTGATCCAATAAAGAGAACTTTGGGATCAACACTCCGCAATCTGACTGTTCAGCCATAACCAATTATCAGCCAAAATCCACTGCGCTTCCCCTTCCTTCACCGCCAACAGCATCCATGGATCTCAGGAGCAGAACAGTCCAAAATTTCATGTTGTCACTTAAGACTACTTCAGCAACTGCAAGGAATATTTTATTTTTTTTCCCTTTTAAAGCTGTACTCCATAAACTGTACAACCCACAGCCTCAACAATAAATTTCATGAGCTTTTTTAGGCCCTACTGTTGAAAGCGCTTTCAAGCTTGGTTAGCTTTATGCTCCTTATTTGTATCTCAAAAGAACTATTCCTACACTTGAATTTACACATACGTATGTATTTGAAGAATAAGGGCCTTAGTCTTGCAGGGTTATTTATTTTGAAGCAGCTACGCATGCCTCTTGCGGCCAACATCTTAGGTCCTTCAGTTTTATTAACTCTTGAAAGCAGGGGTCCCCATTCTCAGGATAAGGAAAACCAACCTTCAGCTTTACCATCCTCCAAAGGTCTGCCCACCCGCAGGCATCCTTTCATATACACGTACAGTTGTGAGATGACATTCAGCTCCTGTTAAAAATAAGGCAGTTTTGCAATTCCAGGGCAAACCCCGGAGCCGGCAGCAGGGACCTCCTGCTGTCCTTGGTGGGCGCCGGCAGAGGCAGCGCTTCCACGCCAAACCCAGCTCCTCCAGTTCTGGGTGCAGGCTCCTACCCTCCCCCTTGCTTGTCTTCCTCTGCATGAAACCGTTTTAACGTAATGGACCGGCAGAAGATAAACCTGGCAGACAGATCAGCATTTAGATGGGTTTAGCTGTTGTGGAACCACAGGCAAACAGTTGTATTCATTTGTTCCTTCAGCTGTCTTCTAAAGAGCGGTAAGGTCACAAAACGACACTACAGAAGGCACCACGAAAGGGTTCGATGAAAAAATCTTGCTGCAGCCTTGGGGAAGTTTTTGCAGACCTCTTCCAATCCCTTCACTGAATGCCTGTTTCTTTGGGGTGACTTCTTCATCCTCCCCAGCTCCTCCAACCACTCCTGCAGTCTCTGGGCTAAATCCACTGGGTGGATAAGTCACATTGAAGTGTTGCACCCACGGAATTCCCTGGCCCAAGAGACTTGGCGCCAGCAGAGTTGTCCTCCTATAACAAGTCTCTTAGACGTAAGAGCAGTTGACGTAAGACATAACGGGTGTGTTACACCCTCAAAACACCGCATGATATAGTCACCTACCAGTAGACAGCACTGAAAAGAATGGATTTTAAACACCTGCTCTATATTACCCTCAAGAGACTACGAGGGTGAGACGTAGCTGTTGACGACCCCGCTCTCCTGGAGACTAAGAAACTTTGTGCTCACTGCCCGTCCTCAGACGTCGCCCGTGTCAGCTCGTAGGAACTGATAACACCCTCCATCCTCTTCCGCAGGAGACCCTTTCAGCTGCTCAGTGTGGTGATCTTTGTCAAACAAACCCTACAGAAAGAGATGGAGCCAAGAACCCAGGCACAGAGTTTTTTGGGATGCCTCTCAGAAGAGCGTTTTGCCTTCCTTGCTCGATTCTTCCATAGCCCTTTTTGGTTACTTCCTGCGAAATCAAATCCATCACAGCAAGCTGTCGTACGACAGTCACAAACGCGTGCTTCCCAGCTTTCTGTAAGTCCCTGGGCTTTGCACACCCCTTTTAACACATGTAGATACATATAGATGTATATCTATAGGCACACCCGTATAAAGCCACACGTATTGACGCGTACACGCAAACGCAGGCCTGCTGCAATGACTTGTAGAAGACAACGGCAAACTGTTTTGCTTCTAAAGCTTGCAAGAAGCCTCACAAGGTAGGGTGGAAAGTCCCTCTGAGGTAAGCTACGCGTTCCATCACATAACAAAAAAAAAAAAATTAATTTGCCAAAGCCTTTGCGGAAAGCCTGATGTGATCTTTTGCTTAGGCCAAAGGTCCAGGACTTGTGATTTTTATTTCCAACACGTTCATTAATCTTTGTGACCGTGGATTAAGTACCCAGTTATCAGCCCCTAAATGAACCTTCAAAACCCTAGCAAAAGTAGCCGTACACACTCATTTTCCTTCACTTCACAGGCCTTTTTTGTTAAGCCTTTGCATCTTTCAAGACTCTGAGGAACGTTCCAGTTGACTGGAAGAACAGGAAGGAGAACCTACACCCAGGGAACACAGCCATACTCCCTTTCAGCAGGCTGTATCCCAGTATAAATACTCTATTTAAATAAAATTGCCATAATTACAGTATATTTTTAAGGATTAACTGATATTTTACCCTATTTTATTTACCTATTTATTTTACCCTATTTTATTTTACCCTATTTACCCAGTTATCAGCTAACATATCATATGATGCAAATATAAGCCCCTTTTAATTACCTTTAAAATCAAAAAGCAATGAAAAAAACAAAAGATGTGTAACTTCTGTGTTTCACTTTTTTTAATACTAAGAAATGGAACTGATGATCATGATGATACCATAGTATCTTGAGTATATAAAGTTACTGAAGTAACTTTAATTTATGTTGCAGAGTGTCAGGTCCAACAGTGGTACGAGGCTTATACAAACCACCAACACCATGGTCGTACATCGCTCATCAGAAATGAATTTCTGGTTCAAATACAGGTATTGAACATGGGCAGCCAAGTTAAACCAAGTCCTGCTCTGCAGAAGAATCCAAACTGCTTTTTTCAGGTCAACCTCTGGCCCGTATTGTGTCCCAAACATCAGAGAGAAAAGCAACGTAATAAAAACCTCTAAAAGTCCCTTTTACTATAAACCAGATTAAGTTATGATTACTTCTGGGATGACAAAGAACGCGTCTGGCTTGCCTCTTAAATCTACATTCAAACTGTTTCAAAGTTAATTAAGAGATGAGTAACTGTTTAGAAATCTCTAGAATAATAAAATATAACAACTTACAGCACAAAAGCAGCCCTTAAAGAAAAGAGCAGGGAGCATTTCACGTCGCTGCAAGTAACAGTCGAGTATGGTTTACGATCAATGTAACAACCAGCAGGCCCTTGAGACTGCAATTCTCAATTTCTAATAGAATTTGTAGGGGGAAATTAGGACAAAATGCAGTAGCGTTTCAAGTACAGTCTCTCAGTATTTTAAAATTTTATGAAGTATAAGGACTAGGTTAATATGGAATGAGTCATGTTTTGAAGAGAAGCGATAATACAGACGTGTATTTTAAATCAAAACTAAAAACATGCTCAACTAATGCAAAATAAAAAGAAATTGGGAGTAGCTTTTTGCTGGAAAAAGGTCAACAAGAACAACGAAAATCCAGCAACACTGGGGAAAGCTGAGAGCACTGCTAGTTTCAGTTCTGGAAAGTTAAAATACCAGGCTACGTGACCAGGTAAAAACGAAGCCTTCTCACTCAACAAATCCATTCCCACCAGCTTGAAATTCACCCCAAATCCATCTGAACCTTCCACACACCAGCTCTGAGCCTGAACGTCGGGCTAGGAAATGGCACACGCACTTGGGGCGGGTCTTCGGATTTCGGAGCAGATGGACGCTGCGTCCCATCTTGCCCCACGACGGCTTCGAGAGCCAACAGAAGGGCTTACTGCCTGTCCGAGCAACGCGGGGACATCCAAGCACACGCTCTCGGAGCGTCATTTTGCTGATGGGGCACGGATGGGACAAGCGAGGCTACCGTTCATTGACATAGTCTTTAGATCCATGCCCTCATGCAAACCAAAAAGAACCCAGCTCAGCTCTCAGATCCCAATTTCAGTTTTCAAGGCTAGCGGTGAGCAACGCTACCCCTTCAACTCCCGAGCTGAGGACGATGATCTAGAGATGCTCGAAATACAAAACTCAGGCTGGCACTTGATGCGTTTATTTCTTAAGGCTCAATGAAGCCATTTCCATGCTCGTAGGACGCCTCAACCGTGACAACACAAGACACCAAATCTGCTCATTGGATCAAAGCTGGAGCAGTACATTCCAGTCCTCCTCTCCAGGCCTAACCTCTGCCTTCCATCCGCCCAACTACCAGAAAGCATCATTAAACCGTAAAGACAGCCTGCAAATCCAAACTTCCAAAAGTTGAGCAATATCCCAGCGATGGAATGAGAAGATCGCATCAACCAAGCCCCTTTCTGTAGGGCCTACAATTTTAACCTCACTAGTCTTATGTTGTCAAATGTGTTGAAGCAAAATACACCTGATGCTGCACAGATTTTTTTTTTTTTTTTTTTTTTTTTTAATAGAAGCTGTCAATACTGAAACAAACTGCAGAGAGCACCCAAGTGTGGGCCACAGAGCGCTCGGCTCTGCTACAGCTTGCCCCGAACGGGCTTTTGGCCAAAAGAGGAAGCAAACCCAGTTACCAACAGGATGAGCTGTGTTACTGTCAGGTCACACTGCTCCCTTCAAAATTAACACGCTGCCCTACTTTCCGCGGGATAAAACCCAGATACAATTTTAACGTTGTTATCAAACAGAATAACGGTCTAGGATGTTTCTTTAAAAAAAAAAATATAAAAAAAAAATTAAAACGATCCACTTGCATGCTAAAAAGTGGCTGTTCTCAAAATACTACTTGTGATACAAGGCGGCTTACGGTACATCTGCAGGAAGGAACCGCGCCGCCGCCAGGCAGTTAAAAAGGTACTTACCATTGGCAGTGCATTGATATGCGGAAGTTTTCCTTTCAGGTGCCTCTTGCCACAGAAGGGTGATGCTGATAAGGAGAGAAAAAAAAAAAAAAAAAATTAGATATAAATTTGGAAACCTTAATTTTGATTGTTTCGAAAAAAGATGGTGTTTTAACACGATAAAAAACGACACCGCCTTGGCGGCTCTCGCAGCCCACCCTGCTGGGTGATCACCACCCAATTTGTGTACGGCCCCGAGCGGCGGGGCGAGCGCAGCGCCGGGGTTTTGCATATATCCTGTTGCTACCCACATCACACGACCGGGTCCTGCGGGGAGCTGGAACGCCGACCTTCGAACCAATAACCCTGCGGAATGAACCCAGGCCCTCCGGAGAGTCGCACCCCTTCAGCGGGAGCGCCCCCGAGTAAAACAGCCCGCCTAGAAAAATCCCCATGGCCGGATTTTGCCTTGGCTCGCCAGAAAAAGCTTTGGGAAGTTAACTAGGCAAGGCAGGCAGCTTACGGCATCTTCCGCCGATGCCGAATTTCTTCTGGAAATCAACTGGTAATGGCTTTAAACTAAACCAGGGTAGGTTTAGGCTGGATCTAAGGAAGAACTTCTTTGCAGTGAGGGTGGGGAAACCCTGGCAGGGGTTGCCCAGAGAGGGGGTGGAGGCCCCATCCCTGGGACCATTCCAGGCCAGGTTGGATGGGGCTGTGAGCAACCTGATGTGGTTCAAGGTGTCCCTGCTCCTGCAGGGGGGTTGGGCTGGGTGGCCTCTGGGGATCCCTTCCCACCCAAACCATTCCATGATTCCATGATTCCATGATTCTATGATTCTATGAACTCAGCTACCGACTTCTAAACACTCAGAAAAGCCCCGCACAACAAATCAAAACAGCGGTTTGACTTCCAAAATGGTTACATCCACCAAAAACCAGTAAAAAAATAAATAAATCCATCTGTTTTTCTAACCCATATTGCACTAAATAACTCCATTTACATACACAGGTGTGCCCATGCACCCAGCTACCAACTCCTGCAGCGGCCTCAGTAATTAAAAAAAAAAAACAAACCCAGCTCGTACGATTTGCCGGCAACATTTGACAACGTGTACATGATAGAAATCTTCCCAGGGCAATATTGGAGAGAAATCTTGCCCTTCTTCAAAAAACCAAACAAAAATATAATCCAGAAAAATCCACGCTCTCTTACATTTTAGTAATTTCCTTTCCATACCAATAACACCTTCACCCGTCTAACAATAAAATAGTTACGCGTGAGCAAACACGTTTGGATGTCCAGCTCTGCGTTAACTCCATCCACCGTAACATCCATTTTGATTCATTAATGACAAACAATTTTTATTCACGCTAATATTTCGGAGCGGTTGCTCTCCATACAAAAATACTCGCCAGACTGCTTTTCACGTCGGGAACTAATCTCATCGCCCACTCAAAGAGCAGCAAGGGGGACAGATGGACACGGGTGACTAATAAAGCATTACCCGACTATTTTTAGATTAAACTCTTTGCAAAGCATCTGTAAACGGCGTTCAAAACCTTCTACTATGAGTAGAGAGCAACTCCAGGTTTTGGGGCTCATGATCGACGCAAAGTTCCCGTGTACCATTTTCAAGCTCAACCAGTAGGAAATGGTTTATTATTTTTTATTACATTTTTGGACCTAGCCAAAAAAAAAAAAAAAAAAAAAAAAAAAAAAAAAAAGAGCTGCAGCAGTCAGGCTCATGTTATTATGTTATTTTTAGGGATCCCACCATACTACCAAGGCAGACCCAAGCGTAACCTTCACCGCCCGGCTGGAACCTCCTCTGGCGAGCCAGCGGTGCTGCAGAGGATGCTGAAGAATGCAGGAATGCTGGGAATTGAAAGAATTTGCAAACATGCTCTTGTTCCCTCGATTCCTTGTACTAGTGCTGCAGAAATTATATAAATAGGCTGAGGAAAGCTCCACTCCTCAAGCGGCACCGCTGCGTGCAGAGGGAGGCAGAGGAGGGCTCTGCTGCCCTGTTCCGACCGCGACGCTTGGTTTGGGTTATTTCATTTGGGAAGGAACATGGCAAACATAAATAAAAGGATGATTGCACAAACATAAAGCATTTTCTTCAATGAGAAAAAAAAAAAAAAAAGAAAAAAAGGCTTTCTTCAGCATACACTGCCCAAACTGTCCCCTTCCAACACCCCTTTGCCCTTGTGCAATCTTCTGAGTGCTGTACTTATCGTCGAAGCCAGAGAGGGAAACCTTTCCGTCTGATCCGTGGAAGAGGCTTCTTGTCCTTCGCTTTATGTCTAAACAGGGCAGTGACACGGAAAGAAGCTGGAAGCAAAGACTCAAGAGAGCAGAGAATGCGAAAAGAAAGGGTTCACTGACTCTGCTTCATTCCTCACTCATGTTAATTGGTTGGAGGCTCCAGTTTTAAATAAGAGCGCTTGAAACGACACGTAAACATTTCGAAAACTCTGCCATGTCCTCCTTCAGAATCAAGTACCAAGTACAAATGCCTCAGCAGCAGCTTCTTTCTTTCCAAACTTGTCCTACTGGATTTTGCCATTTTGGCACGTACCTTGAAACAACGCGGGTGACGGCTGTAATTTGTTGATGTTAGACCATCTCCTGCCTTTATATACCGCCCTGTTTGGGCGATTTAAACAGGTGACCAAGTGTAGGAACAGCTACACCACTGGACACTTCCAAAAATTCCACCAGGTGCCCTTGCAGGTGATAAAAGCACACCCAGGGGAGGCACAGTAGCTTGTGAGTTTGCATCCTTCACCTTGGAGGGGCCCCAGGGTTGACCACTGACCGACGACTGTATGCTGTCAGGTTTTGCCGCGTGCGTACCGACCCGCTCCCAGGCAGCGCTCGCTCTCCAGCTTTGCCCACGCTGGGTTTTTCTGCACAAGAACAGCAGTCCCAGTGCCCGTGTCCCCCCATGACACTGGGTTTTTCTGCACAATGGCACTCCTGGTGCC
>JADKXX010008009.1:0-29309 GCA_017310255.1 Butorides virescens | reverse complement strand
CAATCCACCTCACTGTCCACTCATCCAACCCACACTTCCTGAGCTTCCCTACAAGGATATTATGGGAGAGAGAGTCAAAAGCCTTGCTGAAGTCAAGGGAGACAACATCCACTGCTCTCCCCTCATCTACTGAGAGGAGCTGAGATCATGCCATCATAGAAGGCTATCAGATTGGTCAGGCATGATTTCCTCTTGGTGAATCCGTGCTGGGTACTCCTGATGATCTTCTTTTCGTCCACTTGCTTGGAGAGGACACCCAGAATGAGTTGTTCCATCACCTTTCCAGGGATAGAGGTGAGACCAACTGGCCTGTAGTTCCCTGGGTCCTCCTTCTCGCCCTTTTCGAAGACTGGAGTTACATTGGTTATCACCCAGTCCTCAGGCATCTCTCCTGTTCTCCAGGACCTTTCATAGATTATGGAGAGTGGCTCAGCAATGTCATCTGCCAGCTCCTTCAGCACTCGCAGGTGCATTCCATTGGGAACCATGGATTTGTGGGTGTCCAGCTTACTTAAGAGATCCTTAACCTGATCCACCTCGACCAAGGGAAGCTAATCCTTTCTCCAAGCTTGCTCGCTTAGCTCCAAGGGCTGGGAAGCCTGAGGGCCAGCCTTGGCAGTGAAGACTGGAGAAAAGGCGGCATTCAGTAGCTCCGCCTTCTCTGTATCCCCTGTCGCCAGGACACTCATTTCGTTCAGCAGTGGTCCCACATTTCCTCTAGTCTTCTCTTTGCTGAAGATGTACTTGAAGAAGCCCTTCTTGTTATCCTTGATATCCTTCACAGAATCACAGAATTGCAAGGGTTGGAAGGGACCTCGGGAGATCATCTAGTCCAACCCCCCTGCTAAAGCAGGCTCTCCTAGAGCATGCTAGACAGGACTTCGTCCAGGTGGGCTTTGAATATCTCCAGAGAAGGAGACTCCACAACCCCCCTGGGCAGCCCGTTCCAGTGCTCAGTCACCCTTAGAGTAAAGAATTTTTTCCTCATATTCAACTGAAACCTCTTATGTTTCAGTTTGCACCCGTTGCCCCTAGTCCTGTCGCTGGACACCACTGTAAACAGGCTCCTTCCGTCCTCTTGACTTCCGCCCTTAAGATATTTGTAGGTGTTGATGAGATCCCCTCTCAGTCTCCTCTTCTTCAGGCTGAACAAGCCCAACTCTCTCAGCCTTTCCTCGTAGGGGAGATGCTCCAGACCCTTTATCATCCTCGTTGCCCTCCTCTGGACTCTCTCTAGGAGTTCCTCGTCTTTCTTGAACTGGGGAGCCCAGAACTGGACACAGTACTCCAGGTGGGGTCTCACCAGGGCAGAGTAGAGGGGGAGGATAACCTCCCTCGACCTGCTGGCCACAATCCTCCTAATACACCCCAGGATTCCATTGGCCTTCTTGGCAACAAGGGCACACTGCTGGCTCATCGTCAGCTTGTCGTCTACCATGACTCCCAGGTCCCTCTCGGCAGAGCTGCTTTCTAGCAGGTCAGCCCCCAGCCTGTCCTGGTGCATGGGGTTCGACCTCCCCAGGTGCAGCACTCGGCACTTGCCCTTGTTGAACTTCATCAGGTTCCTCTCCGCCCAACTCTCCAGCCTGTCCAGGTCCCGCTGAATGGCAGCACAGCCTTCCGGCGTATCAGCCACTCCTCCCAGTTTAGTGTCGTCAGCGAACTTGCTGATGGTACACTCTGTCCCCTCATTCAGGTCATTGATGAACATGTTGAACAACACTGGGCCAAGTACCGAGCCCTGGGGAACTCCACTAACTACCGGCCTCCAGCTGGACTCTGCCCCGCTGATCAGAACCCTCTGAGCCCTGTCATTCAACCAGTTCCCAATCCACCTCACTGTCCACTCATCCAACCCATACTTCCTGAGCTTCCCTATGAGGATGTTATGGGAGACAGTGTCAAAAGCCTTGCTGAAGTCGAGGTATACAACATCCACTGCTCTCCCCTCGTCAGCCCAGCCGGTCATGCCATCATAGAAGGCTATCAGATTGGTCAGGCATGATTTCCTCTTGGTGAATCCGTGCTGGGTACTCCTGATGATCTTCTTTTCGTCCACTTGCTTGGAGAGGACACCCAGAATGAGTTGTTCCATCACCTTTCCAGGGATAGAGGTGAGACCAACTGGCCTGTAGTTCCCTGGGTCCTCCTTCTTGCCCTTTTTGAAGACTGGAGTGACATTGGCTATCTTCCAGTCTTCAGGCACCTCCCCTCTTCTCCACGACCTTTCATAAATGATGGAGAGCGGCTCAGCAATGTCATCTGCCAGCTCCTTCAGCACTCGCGGGTGCATTCCATCAGGGCCCATGGACTTGTGGGGGTCCAGTTTCCTTAAGAGATCCCTAACCTGATCCACATCAACAGAGGGAAGGTCATCCTCTCTCCAAACTTGCTCGATTACCTGCCAGGACTGGGGAGCCTGAGGGCCAGCCTTGACAGTGAAGACTGAAGCAAAGAAGGCATTCAGTAGTTCTGCCTTCTCTGTATCTTCTGTCACCAGGGCACCCATTTCGTTCAACAGCGGTCCCACATTTCCCCTGGTCTTGCGTTTACTGCTGACATACTTGAAGAATCTCTTCTTGTTGTCCTTGATGTCCTTTGCCAGACTTAGTTCTAGGTGAGCTTTGGCCTTTCTAGTTGCTTCCCTACATGCTCTGGCAGCGTTCCTGTATGCCTCCCAAGTGGCCTGACCCTCTTTCCACATCCCATGGAGCTTACTCTTTTCTTTGAGTTTCACTAGAAGCTCCTTGTTCATCCATGCAGGCCTCTTACCTCGTCTACTTGATTTCCTACTCACAGGGATGCACCGATCCTGAGCACGGAGGAAGAGCTGCTTAAACAGCAGCCAGCTCTCCTGGACTCCCCTACCTTCAAGAGCCTTAGCTCATGGAATTCTTCCAAGTAGGTCCCTGAAGAGGCCAAAGTTAGCTCTCCTGAAGTCCAATGTGGCAGTCCTAGTTGTTGTTCTGCTTCCACCGCTCAGAATCCGGAACTCCACCATCTCGTGGTCACTGCAGCCAAGCCTGCCCCCCACTTTCACATCCTCAACCAGTTCTTCTTTATTTGCCAGCACAAGGTCCAGTAGTGCTCCACTTCCTGTTGGCTCCTCTACCACCTGGGTCAAAAAGTTATCGTCGATGTTCTGCAGGAACCTCCTGGACTGTGCGCACCTTGCCGTGTGGTCCTTCCAGCTGATATCAGGATAGTTGAAGTCTCCCATGAGAACCAGGGCCTGTGATTGCAAGGCTACTCTTAGCTGTCTGTAGAAAGCCTCATCTACTTCCTCATCCTGGTTGGGTGGTCTATAGTAAACACCCACCACAGTGTCACCCATGCTGGCCTGCCCCTTAATTTTTACCCACAAGCTTTCAACTTGTCCTTCATCCGCTCCTGGGTGGAGTTCTATACATTCCAGTTGCTCCTTTACATAAAGAGCAACTCCACCGCCTTGCCTCATAGGCCTGTCTTTCCTGAAAAGTACATAGCCATGGATGGCAGTGTTCCAGTCATGCATGTTGTCCCACCATGTCTCTCCAGGCTAAACAATCTAAATTCCCTTAGCCGCTACTACTTGTGCTCTATACCCTTCACCAGCTTTGTTTCCCTTCCTTGGATGCAGTCTAGCACCTCAGCGTCTTTTTTGTAGGGAGGGGCTCAAAACTTAACACAGTACTCCAGGTGCGGCCTCACCAGTGTCCAGTACAGGGGGACAATCACTTCCCTGGTCCTGCTGGCCACACTATTTCTGATACTATAGAGGCCAAAAGCATGAGTTGTGAGGAGAGTCGGAGGGAAAGGAGCCTCTCTAGCCTGCTGAAACAGGCATGGGGCAACCTAATAGGAACCTAAGCCTACCTGGAGAGATGATGGAGCCAAGTTCTCTTCTGCAGTGGACAATGATATGACAGAGGCAACAACCACCAAGTGCCTCTGGGTAGCTTCAGACTGAGCCTTAGGAAAAAGGAAATGGGCTAGGAAGAGCATTCCGTGATCTCCATCTTTGGTGCTCTTCTTTGCTCTTGAAAGCTGCAGCCAGCCTGGAGGCTGGACTAGAGTTCCTCAACAATCTCTTTCGCACCAGCCCTTCCAGGAGCCTAGGCCTTGCCCACATACCCTATGAGAAGAGGTTAAGCTGGAGGTGAGGGTCTCTACATTATATGCTCATAGGATAATTCAGGGAGGGAGGGATCTCATATGGTTTTCACTCCAATGCCCATTAAAAACCAGAGCAATCTCTAAGGTCAGACCAGGTTGCTCAGTAAATGCCAGCATCCACAGAGAGACTTTACACATCAACCAGGAATCAAAGCCACCATTACAGGAAAGGAGCTGAGGCATTTGACCAGCTCCATGAACAGAGCTATCAGTGCACCCTGCTTCCTGAGATTCCTGGGAACATCCACCTTCTTGTCCAGAGAGGTGGGGTCATCCTGCAAATTTTTACACTTGAGAAGTGTAAAAACTGCAGGTCCTGCATGTCTGCAAGTGCCAGGAGAAGGAACTGGCTGATGGAGCTACTGTTGGACATGCGATCCTTTTATTCATGAGGTTCTGACAAAGGATTAAAATATGCTCAGAGGTTAGGACTTCTCTGAGATAATGTCTTTCCATTCACTTCCCCCCAAACACATATTGTCTCTCCCCTTCCTTTCAGGACCTTCATACCTCTCCCTAGATAGTGCTATGGTTTGTGCTGGCCACATGTGCCGTTAGGAGCAGGGCTCTGCCCATAAGCTCCTAAGGAGTCATCCCTGCTCTACAGCACTGGGCACCCAGGAAAGGGAACGACAGCTTCTGAAATTCCCTACCTCCTGTGTTGTCCTCTTGTAAGAAAGAGGAGCTTCTCAGCATCTTCCAGCAGAAGGAGCCCAGGGAAACTCCTGGACCAGCTAAGACTGTGGTGTCCTGAGCAGAGAGAGCTCACTCCTCAGCCCTACACACTACACCGTCCCGAGACCCACAGGTTCAGACAGGCTGATGGACTTTGCTCCCCTGGACAGAACTGTGTGGCAAGCCCTGCAGCGTTGGTGTGCGAGCTGCACCTGAACCTGCCTTGCTTGGAGAGAGTGTGAGGGGCAGGACAAAGGCAGCATGGAGAGGAGGGAAAGACAGTGAAATGGCCCAATGCACCTGCTGAGGGAGGGCAGGGACAGACAAATGGCACTTAGGCATTTCTCCTCCTTAGGATTTAGCTGCTGAGGAGGTGACTCAACCAAATACCCACAGAATCACAGAATGACAAGGGTTGGAAGGGACCTCCAGAGATCATACAGTCTAACCCTCCTGCTCAAGCAGGCTCACCCACAGCAGAGTGCACAGGACATTGTCCAGGTGGGCTTTGAATATCTCCAGAGAAGGAGACTCCACAATGCCCCTGGGCAGCCTGTGCCAGGGCTTGGTCACCCTCCAAGTAAAGAAATTCTTCCTCACGTTCAACTGGAACTTCTGATGTTTCAGTTTGTGCCCATGGCCCCTTGTCCTGGTGCTGGGCACCACTGCAAAGAGTCTGGCTCCATGCTAATGATGTCCTCCCCTAAGATATTTGTACATGTTGCTGAGATCCTCTCTCAGTCTTCTCTTCATCAGGCTAAACAAGCCCAGCTCTCTCAGCCTTTCCTCATGGGGAGATGCTCCAGTCCCCTCATCATCCTTGCTGCCCTCCTCTGGAGTCTCTTTAGGAGTTCCTCATCATTCTTGAACCGGGGATCCCAGAACTGGACACAGTGCTCCAGGTAGGGTCTCACCAGGGAAGAGGGAGAGTAAAACCTCCCTCGACCTGCTGGCCACGCTCCTTTTAGTGCACCCCAGGATGCCGTTGGCTTTCTTGGCAACAAAGGCACCCTGCTGGCTCATGGCCACCTTGTCATCCACCAGGACTCCCAGGTCCCTCTTGGAAGAACTGCTTTCCAGCAGGTCAGCCCCCAGCCTGTACTAGTGCGGGGGGTTCAAACTCCCTACGTGCAGCACTTGACCCTTGCTCTTGTTGAACCCTAGAACCTTGAAGGCAGAAGCTCTACTGGGAGGAAGAGGAGACTAGGGGCTGCTCTGGGAAAGGCATCTGTGCTGCAAGGGATGGCAGGGAGGTGCCTGAATTCCCCTCCCAGGGCACTTCTGGTAGCAGTTCTGCCTCAGCCCCTGCCCATGTCTCTGTTGCCCGGAGCTGTCCCTTCTGGGAGCTCTTTCCCTGTCCCCACGCCTCCTCCCTGCCAGTGCTCATAGACCCCATCCCACCCGCTGTGTGCTCAGCTCCTTCCTGCAGACACCTCCCAGCAGCAGGGCACTGCCCAGGGGCATCTCTGTGTGCACAGGCTGTGATGGGATCATCCGCTCAACCCTGAAGATGCTGGAAAGGTGATGCTGGGTCTGCCTGCAAGCCGTGGGGTCCTCATTTCTGATACACCAAGTATTCACCTCTAAGTGGAAAAAGATTTGGAGTTTGTCTCCTCCCAGAGTTGGATTTTCATATCCAATTCCCCACCCAGACAAACAAGAGCAGGAGACTGAAAGCACAGGCTCCTTCCCTTTCAGGTAGCCCTTGCCTTGACAAGGTAAAAAAGATCAGTGGAAAACTGTGTCCCATGCTCTCCTCTCGAGGAGATCCTGAGATATCTACAGCCCATCCACACCATCCCCTCTCCCCAGGCCAGAACAAGAATCCCAGCCCTGCGGCTCCCCCAGCTGGTCCTGCTGCCCCAGAGACAGAGCAGCCTACACTGAGCTGGTACAGCCAGAAAGGTGTTTTCATGTGTCATTCATGCCTGCCTTGATGAAGGTGGATCTCAGAAAAAGAAGTTACTGCTGGTTCATTTATTTTACTTAAATACACCCCTTATATAAACAGACCCACTGGGTCACACAAGCAGTGGACACTGAAGAAGGAAGGGATGAAAAATGACATTTACTTGCAGACAACATCATCACAAGTGGAAAAAGAAAGAAAATAAAAAACAGAAAAAGATAAGTAAAGACAGCCTTGGACTGTCATGATGTACACTGGGAGTCATTTGCAGAGGAAGGTACACAGTCTCTGGCTGCTGAAAAATGCCTGATCAGTTTCTTCAGGGCATCTTTGAGCTCCTGGTTCCTCATGCTGTAGATGAGGGGGTTCACTGTCAGAGGCACAATTGAATACAGCACTGCCATCAACAGATCCAGGGATGGAGAGGAGATGGAGGGGGGCTTCAGGTAGGCAAACATTCCTGTGGTGATGAACAGAGAGACGACGGCCAGGTGAGGGAGGCACGTGCAAAAGGCTTTGTGCCATCCCTGCTGAGAGGGGATCCTCAGCACAGCCCTGAAGATCTGCACATAGGACACCACAATGAAAACAAAACAGCCAAAGAGTAAACAGGCACTGACCACAATAACCTCAACCTCCCTGAGGTAGGAGTCTGAGCAGACGAGCTTGAGGACCTGGGGAATTTCACAGAAGAACTGGTCCACAGCATTGCCTTGGCAGAGGGGAATGGAAAATGTATTGGCTGTGTGCAGGACAGCATTGAGGAACCCACTGCCCCAGGCAGCTGCTGCCATGTGGACACAAGCTCTGCTGCCCAGGATGGTCCTGTAGTGCAGGGGTTTGCAGATGGCAACGTAGCGGTCATAGGCCATGATGGTGAGAAGAGAAAACTCTGCTGAAATGAAGAAGAGAAACAGAAAGACTTGAACAGCACACCCCAAAAAAGAGATGGCCCTGGTATCCCAAAGAGAATTGGCTATGGCTTTGGGGAGAGTGGTGGAGATGGATCCCAGGTCGAGGAGGGAGAGGTTGAGGAGGAAGAAGTACATGGGGGTGTGGAGGCAGTGGTCGCAGGCTATGGCAATGATGATGAGGCCGTTTCCCAGGAGGGCAGCCAGGTAGATGCCCAGGAAGAGCCAGAAGTGCAAGAACTGCAGCTCCCGTGTGTCTGTGAATGCCAGGAGAAGAAACTGGGTGATGGAGGTGCTGATGGACATTTTTTTCCTCTGGGAATGGGGACCTGTCCAAGGAAGAGAGATGACAGCTTGCAACAAACATTTTCAAATAAAAATGTTTCTCAGATCACCTTTAGTCTTTGGGAGTGCTTTCATTCAGCTCCTTTTCTAGAGCTCCTTTGTTTGTTGAGTGTGCACGGAGGAGCAGGGTCTCTGCTGTGGGCTCCAGGGGAGACAGCCCTACCCTACAGTGAATCTGGGTGAGGATTAAGCTTTCCTACTCACAGGTTAGGGCAGATGACAGGAGTGTTCTTTTGGAACAAAATTACTCAGCATTTTTACTGCTCTTAGAGTGTCCCTGGGTGGAGGCAGAAGGATTTGCTATAGCTTAGGGCCCAGTGAGGGGACATGGTCTGTCCATCAGATTTTTCCATGGCTTGATTTGTGCTTGCACCTCCTTGACCTGGAGCATGTTCACGCTCATATGTTATCCCCCAAGAGAAACAGGGAAGAGTGGAGAAAAGGGAATGCAGATCTGGATGATAGGACCCACAGGGTCAGTATCTGAGCGGCAGCTGAACCCCCACCCCTGAGCAAGCTGAGGGGAAGAACAAAGGAAGCATAGACAGGAGGGGAAGGGAACAAGAAGCATCAATGTGATTCTCTGCAAAGGGATGCAAGGTCCCAGAGAGAGTACAGAGGTGATGCTGGAGCTCTCTAAGCTGAAGCAGAGGGAAGCTGAGGTTTATGATGCTTCTTCGAAACCTTTACACCTGTCAGCAGAACAGCTGAAGCATCTCAGATCCCCATCCAAATCTGAAAGATAAATTTCAGTTTGTCATTCATCACCCAGCCAACCAAGAGTAGCAAACTCAAAGCTCAGACTCTTTCACTTTCAAGTAACCCTTCCCCTTGAAAAATGCCCTTGGAAATACCCTGGGGGTGATCTGGAGCTGTGAGGAGCCCTGACCCACGGAGCACACCCTTGGCAGCAGGAGGACCCTGCCCTGCCCTGCAGGGGGGTCACTCCTTCCACCCACAGCTTCTCCCTGCAGCACCGTGGGGAGCTCTCTGGGCAGGCTGAGTGCTGACCCTGGTAGGTGGCAGAGCCCCTGCCCTGGCACACAGCCCCCTGCAGAGCCAGGACCCTGCTCTGAAGGACAGCCCTGGGCACCCCTGCCTGCACAAATGGCTTCACACCCTGCAGCCCTGCCCAGGAGAAAGCCGCCGTCATGCCCTTTCCTCTGACAGTGTGGCAGAGTATCCCTATTTTGGAGCATGTCCTTCTTCACAGTACAGAAACCTTGAGAGCCATCCTGCCAGATCCTAGCTGCAGCAAGATGCGCCCTGTCTAGAAGACCCTCATGTGCATTGCCCTGCCGCCAGAGATTTACTGTGTTAAGAACAGTGTAGATTTCTCCAGCAGTGAACTCTCAGCATTCACCCACTCCACACAGCCTGTAAAATATCTCTGTCTCACTCCTCTCCCCTCGGTGCCTGCAGGCAGTGCCCTCAGCCCTGCTGCGCTTTGCAGAGGAGCTGCTCCTGGGCAGAGCTGTCTCTCGGCAGCGCTGCCCACTTGCCATCAGCTCCCTCCATCCCAGGAGCCCAGCCCAGCTCAGCAGCAGAGGACCAGCCCAAGGCAGCACTTGCTCTGCCCCCTTGGGGCTCCCTCCAGGTGTCCTTGGGGCTCCAGGGGAACCTGCTGTGACACAGGCTGAAGTCATCCCTGATGTTCCCTCCCTCAGCTGGGGAGAGACACTTCTTTCCAGAAGTGTCATTTCATGTCCCAGAAAAACAAGGAGGCTTAAGAATTGTATTTTCTTGTCGATCATTAGGCAGGACACACAGACAGGGACAGAGTTTAATCTCTTCTATCCCTCCTGCTGAGGGAAGGCATTCAGCTGAGTCAATGAGGCATCTCAGTCTGGGTCTGTAGTCCTGGGGCTGGGAGGGGACTCTGCTCTCTCCCATGCCTGCCCCAAACCCACAGGTGGTGGGATTCTTCTTGCATCAGGTGTTCAGGTGGGCACAAAATGGCCTGCTGCAGGTGAGCTCCTTGTCTCCGCTCCCATGGCAATTACTGGAGATGGAGCCCAGGAGTGAGGTGTTCAGATGAAAACTCCTGGTGACTTTTGACGTACCAGAGGTTGTCCACAATACATGCAGGTACCTTTGAGCTCTAATGGAGCAGTTCTTAGAGACAGGGCAGCATCTGGGGGCTGTGTCTTGGATGCTGATCAGGAATCCCTTCAGCCAATTCACCCCCTCGTTCACGTGAAGGGTTTGTGAGAATCATGGACGCGCATGTAGACAACAGTGCGTGTAGAGCAGTCAGAAGACCTGAAATTATAGGGGGAGGAAGGGTCGTGCTGAAGCAAAATGGGTTGAATTTTGTTTCGAGACAGAAGAAGGAGGATGTGACTCAGCAATCAGACAGAGCTAACCCTGATGCTGATCCCCAAGTCCTGCCAGCACGAGACCAAGACTGCAGAATCCAGCTGGCCACGGACATCCCCTGGACCAAAGATATGAAAATTTTCCTCCCTAACTACTGTGCCAGTCAGTCTTTAGAGTATGAAAGGGTATTAACTTTCCTAATAAATACAGATAGATAAAGGTAGTTCATGTTGGATACTGATTAGTCATGCCTGAGTAAGCAAACTAAAGGACACCATCTCATCACAAGGACAGCCCGGTTCTGGGAATAAGGACTTTGTTTCTCCAAGTCGTAGAGCATTCCATGAAGGGTGAAAGGTACCCCTGGACAACCAAGATAACACCAGTATCCTAGCTCCTCTGACACATCCTTGAAACCCTCCCAGTGTCTAGCATTGTTGATAAGTAACTACAACAGACCAGCTCCAGGGACGTCTGAAGCAATAGACAAGCAGGGAGAATGCTGATGACTGATGACGCTGCAGAAACATGGTTGCTTTGCAGTCTCATTATGATTAGGAGTCGGTACTGTCTGTCTTAATTAGTGAGTAGTCAAATCATGTTGTCCCTAAATGTGTGAAGGGTATAAGAACCCTATGTAAAACCAGATTTGAGGTACCCCAATTTAGCTTGGGTACCTCATGCTCATGAAGAAATAGTTACCCTTATAAGTCTGTACTTTGTGTCCTGGCCTCTCTCCTTGTCGGCACGGGCCAGTTTCAAATTATCGTAACACAAGTGACTGATTGGCAGCACTGCACTGTAGCAAGGTCTGTCCGTTTCCCTTTCCATCCAGGAGACATATCACACTGGGGTCTCCACTCATGTGCCTACATTCTCAAACTGCTCTTTTTTCTCTCCCCAACACTTACTCTCTCCCTTGATAAGACTGTCAAGGAACCCACAAATAATTTTCATAGGGGGTCTGTCAGCAGCAGGGAGATCCATGGAGATCAGGTTCACTTCTGCCGACGGCCTGCAGGGGCAGCAGAGACATCGCTGACAAAAACCCCATTTCTTGCCAGGGTTGCACTTCCCAGACCTGTTTCTCTCTGTCCTTGAGGACAGTGGGGTTTGCTCATTCTCCTGGCATCCAACTTTAGCTTTATGTTCCCATGTGCCAACCACTCTGGCATGGTCTATGCTCTGAAGCAAAGATTTTGCACAGCTGGGGTCTTGGACATTTGGTGCCAGGCTTTCCTAAGACAAGTCCGAGCTTGGCCTGGTGCTACACCTGAGGTGTTACAGCACAAATGTGCACTGGTGCCCTCAGGCAGGGGCACAGAAGAGGCCTTGAACTTCCTGGATTGTCCTGGTGCTTATTAACCACTTTCTTGGGTCCCTCTAGAGCTCATGGTGAGCTTTCTTGTCCATCACAGGGCTTTTATGACCATCTTTTATGAAATTCTTGTCTACTGAAAATCTTCTGTGCAGAAAGAGTAGTCACAGAAAAGCACTAAATACAGCAAAACAGATGCTGAGTGAAGCGCCAGTGAGAACAGGGTGAGCAACACTCATGGCTGTGGCTTCCTTGCAGGGAGTCCTTCCTTAGAAGGGATCCAGCCTCTGCCACTCTGGGGAAGGAAATCAGCAGTGGCCATGCCAGCTGGGAACACAGAGGGTGGCTTCTGCAAGACTGCCCTTCACCTGAACTGCTTTGGACATGTACTTTTGGATTGGGTATCATGATCTCTATTGCAAATACTGATTTAATTGGCATTGCCCAAAGTGGCTGCCACGGATGCAGACTGTTCCACTACAGGTATTTCTATTAACGCAGATTAATGCACTTGTTGTTCTTGTTGTTGCAGGTACTGATGTTGGGGAAACCCCACAAACACTTGAAGGATAATGGAACAGTTACCATCTTAGTGGCCCTTCAGTGAAGTGGCTCCTGTTTGCCAATGTCTCACTGTCATTGCACAGGGTCTGAACCTGGGCAAGTATTCTGGATGTGACGTGAAAAGTGCTGAGCAGAGAAGGAGAATCACTTCTTCTGGTTGTGCTCCTGCAGCCCAGGACGCTCTTCACCTTCTTTTCTGCTGGCCCATGTTTTGCATACAGAAACTCAAGGACCACCAGAGCCTTTTGCACAGTGTTGCTACCCACTCACGCAGCCCCTGGACTCTGTTGCTGCAGCCTATCGTTCCCCTGCTCAGTCCTCGGGTCTCTGGAGAAGGTGCATGCAACATTTGCCTTTTGCTTTCTCCATCCATGATGACCTTCCAAAATGTATCAGAGGAGCCCTGCTACAACATTGGCCTGGTCACTCAACATCCTTGGATTCCTCACATCTGGTCCAGTGGACTATTTAGGGTAGACTTTGCCTAAGTAACCCCTGGCTTGATCTCCATCCACTGCTGGATTTCACCTGGGGTTCTGCCTCTTAGGCACACAGAACTGGGAGACCTTGCCAGGGAAGACGAAAGCCAAGATTACCTCACACCTACTCTTCCTAAATTCAGCAGTGGCCACACATTATCTTCATTTCTTCTTTAACTGTGGTAACATTGTGCCCTTGAACTCCCCACTCCCTTGCAAGTGTCAACTCTACAGGAGCTCTGGCTTTCCTAAGACCAACCGTGTTTCTGAATTTCTCCTTTGTTTCAATCCTTGCATCCACCTCGTGTGCTTCCTTTTTTCTATGAAGCTTCCCTTTGAGTTTTCTGTTTCACTATGCTTCTCTCAATGTCCCTCCTTGTTGTCCTGATTATGGGTAGACACACTTTCATACTTGAAAGGCACTGTCCTTTAAGACAGGTCCAGCTGTAGCTGTACAGAGCTCTGCTGCTTTTCTGTTCTGCTCATAAGGGATGCCCCACTTAAAGTCACAAGACCAGGCCAAAGTCTGCTCCTCCGAGGTGTAGCATCTGCACTCTTCTGCTTCCCCCTGGGAGGTGAGAGCCCACTCTTCCATGGTCATGACAGCCAAGGCTGACCCTGGTTTTCACATCCATGTCAAGCTCTGCATTCTTTGAGAGTCACTGTTGTTGCCCAATCTGGCAGCTGTGCTATAAGACCTGTGTCCCAAGCTGTGTCTCAAGCCCCCCAGAAACCTCCATGCCTGTGCCCCAGGCTGGGGGCATTGGTGCATATCTGGGCTGCAGCACCTCAGCTGTGGCACCAGGGCTGAGAGCAGACTTGCTACAGGGAAACCTGCTACCAAGCACCCAAGACCTCAGTTGTGCAAAGGCATTGCTTCAGAGCAGAAGCATGGCAGACAGTAGATGGCAATGAATCACAGAATCACAGAATCACAAGGGTTGGAAGGGACCTCGGAAGATCATCTAGTCCAACCCCCCTGCTAAAGCAGGTTCTCCTAGAGCATGCTAGACAGGACTTCGTCCAGGCGGGCTTTGAATATCTCCAGAGAAGGAGACTCCACAACCCCCCTGGGCAGCCTGTTCCAGTGCTCTGTCCCCCTTAGAGTAAAGAATTTTTTCCTCCTATTCAACTGAAACCTCTTATGTTTCAGTTTGCACCCGTTGCCCCTAGTCCTGTCGCTGGACACCACTGTAAACAGACTGCTTCCGTCCTCTTGACTTCCGCCCTTAAGATATTTGTAGGTGTTGATGAGGTCCCCTTTCAGTCTCCTCTTCTTCAGGCTGAACAAGCCCAACTCTCTCAGCCTTTCCTCGTAGGGGAGATGCTCCAGTCCCTTTATCATCCTCGTTGCCCTCCTCTGGACTCTCTCTAGGAGTTCCTCATCTTTCTTGAACTGGGGAGCCCAGAACTGGACACAGTTACTCCAGGTGGGGTTTCACCAGGGCAGAGTAGAGGGGGAGGATAACCTCCCTTGACCTGCTGGCCACACAATGCAAAGAAGAAAAGAGGTGCCCACAAGGGCAGGAAACCCTGATTTTATCCAAGGCCAAAAAGAAACAGAGCTGGGCTGTGCAAGCCGAGCAGGAGAGGGCTTTGCTGTCTGTGGTGACTCTGCAGCCTCTGAGGGCTTGTGGTGGAGGTGAAGCTGCTCTCAGGAAGGAATAGGTGATGGTGAGAATGTCCTTGGGTGTGGACATCCTGTGATACAGGCAGAATGATCGTGATGGCCCCATCCACCATTGAGGTGATGGTTAAACAGCAGCAGGAGAGAAGAACCAGCAAAGTTTGAGAGAGGAATGCTCACGAGCGGAGGCCCTGGTGTGATGTGCTTGGTATTCACACACTGCCCAGCATCTACTGGATAGTGCAAGGACATGCCTTAGGTCAGTGCAGTGGTGGTATTCAGACACTGGCCCAAAGGCATCAGATCTGCCTGAGATGCCCTGGGTGGTGCCTGTCATGGAACTGGTCTGAATGTGGAGGGGGTTTCTGTTCTAGGACCTGTGCTGTTTGTGTCAGCTGCATGCAGTTGTGCTGGAGAGCCCTGGCATCTCACACGGTGCTAACGGGCCTCTCTTTGGAAATTACATTAAGATTCATCTGCCCTGACTTTGGTTGGGCAATGAAGGGATGCGTTTGACAGAACTGCCGTTATATCCACAGGACATGTAGAAAATACGAGCTCCTTCCTATGGCACATGACGC
Organism: Butorides virescens; assembly: GCA_017310255.1. Taxonomy (NCBI): domain Eukaryota; kingdom Metazoa; phylum Chordata; class Aves; order Pelecaniformes; family Ardeidae; genus Butorides; species Butorides virescens. The sequence goes on along the minus strand of JADKXX010008009.1, from coordinate 14,426 downwards.
CGTTTGGTCACCTGGACACCTCTATGGGATGTTGGGCATAAGGAACAGTTACAGGTTCAGTGGTCGTAAATTTGGTCATCTGCTCTCCTTTCACACAGCCAAAAAAATTTCCCACCCGCCTACAAGGTGATGCCCCCATATGTTTCCCCATTCTCTAAGAACTGCTCTGTTAGAGCTCACAGGTACCAGCATGCATCCTGGTCACCTCTGGCACCTCAGGTGTCACCAGGCATTTGCTTATGAACACCTCACTCCTGGGCTCCATCTCCAGTAATTGCCATGGGAACTGAAACAAGGACCTCATGTGCAGCTGCCCATTTTGTGTTGACCTGAACACCTGATGCAAGAAGAATCCAACCACCTGTGGGTTTGTGGCAGGATTGGGAAAGAGTCCGCTTCCAGCCCCAGGTCTACAGACCCAGAATGAGGTGCCTCACTGACTCAGCTGAATGCCTTCCCTCAGCAGAGCTAAAGGAGATCCCTCCTGGTCACTGTCTTGGATTCCTGTCTCATGATGGGACATGAAGAGTTAAACCTTGCGCTCAGACTATTTGGAGAAATGACACTGCTGGAAAGAAGCGTATCTCCCCAGATGAGGGAGGGAACATCAGGGATGACTTCAGCCTGTGTCACAGCAGGTTCCCCTGGAGCCCCAGGGATGCCTGGAGGGAGCCTCGAGGGGGCAGAGCAAGTGGTGCCTTGGGCTGGTCCTCTGCTGCTGAGCTGGGCTGGGCTCCTGGGAGGGAGGGAGCTGATGGCAAGGGGGCAGCGCTGCCGAGAGACAGCTCTGCCCAGGAGCAGCTCCTCTGCAAAGCGCAGCAGGGCTGAGGGCACTGCCTGCAAGTGCAGAGGAGAGAGGCGTGACACAGAGCGATTGTGACACAGAGCAGTCTGGACGCTGAGAACTCGCTGGTAGAAAAATCTTCACAGCCCTTTACATGGTAAGTCTCTGGGTGTAGGACAGTGTATCTGGTGTTTCTGGAGGGATATAAAAAAGCTGGTACATCCGACTACATATATGATCTTTCAGGAGGATCCTCAGTTTCCCTTGCGTAGACAAGGAGGACATGCTGCAGAGCAGGAACTCCCTGCTGCCCCATCTGAGGGACAGGGCATGATGGCTGCCTTCTCCCAGGGAGGGCTGCAGGGGTGTGAAGGTGGGTGTGCAGGCAGGGGTGCCCAGGGCTGTCCTTCCCAGTAGGGTCCCGGTGACTGAGGGGGCTGTGCACCAAGACAGGGACTCAGCCTCCTACCAGGGTTGGCACTCAGCCTCCCCAAGGAGCTCCACACAACACTGTGGGCAGAAACTGTGTGTAGAAGGAGTGACCCCTGTCAGGACAGGGAACTTCTGCTGTCCAGATGGTGAAGCATGCGCCACAGCTACTCACATTTCTACACCACATGGAGAACATTTACAAATTGCTCTTTTTAAAGATGGACCTCAAGGTAGGGCATTCCCTGAAAGTGTAGAAATCTGTGCTTTGGGTTTTCTCCTCTTGGCTGGCTGGGTGGGCAGTGGGAGATGGGAATTTATTTCTGTGCTCTGTAGCAGGCAATGAGACCCCAGTTCTCATCAGGACTTGTCTGAGCTGCTCCTTCCCCCCTGCACATACATGATGTCCCTGGGCAGTGCCCTGATGCCAGGAGGGGTCTGCAGGGCAGAGCTGAGCACACAGCAGGAGGGATGGGGACTGTGAGCATGCAGAGGGAGGGGATGTGGGGACAGGGAAACAGGTCCTGGCCAAGAAGAGCTCCAGGCAGCAGAGCCATGGGCAGGAAGGAAGAGAGAACTGCTGCCAGAAATGCCGTGGGAGGAGGGATTCAGGCATCTCCCTGCCATCCCCTGCAGTGCAGATGCTTTCCCTGGAGCCACCCCCTGGTCTCCTCACTCACACAGCAGAGCCTCTGCCCTCAGTGTCATGGAGACTTGGCCAGGAGTTGCCTTCCCAGAAGCCTGACAAGCATAGAAGAGACAAAATCCCGTGTCTGACTGGGTCTCCCTCTCCCGCCTCCCTTGCAAAGGGGTCCTTGGCATCTTCTCCTCTGGTCCTGCTGCCCTTCTTCTTACTGTTATTCTCGCTGAGGCGGGATTTTGGGAAGGGTGAGGATTCAAGTGCAGCTCAGACACCAACGCTGTGTGCAGTGCCATGCACATCTGTCCATGGAGGAAAAGCATCCCAATCACCCCCCGTGAACCTTTGGGGCTCTGGGTACTGCAGTGTGTGCGGCTGGCAGGGATCTCAGCCTCTCTTCTGGATGTAACAAAGGGAGGAGATGGGACTCTTCCCTTGTGAGGTCCTGCTGGTTTTCAGGCTGCCCTCCAGCAGGGCAAAGCTCTCCTGTGGAATCTCTGTGTTATGCAGGAGCCTCATGGAGAAGCTCCCTCAGTGCTGAGGCTATGGAAATGCTTCTGGGTGGCTGTAGGTGGGCAGCTGCCATGAGGCCTTGGTGTCCCTGGTTGGGAGGGCAGAGCTGAGATCCTCCTCATGTGCAATGGGCTGAGGGGTCTGGAGATCTGCACTGGGAAACTGGATTCCTCTGCTCCCAGCAGCGCCCTGTTTCTTTTGGGGGAACCCCCGAGTGCGATGGTCCTGGAGCTGAAAGAGCTGCCAGCACAGGGCAGCTGAGCTCAGGGCTGATGGACAGAGCGGCTGTCCTCCCTCTGCACTCAGGAACAGTCCCTTTCCCTCTCAGGACCCACAAGATTTCCCTGGAATTTCTGCTGCACTGCCAGGGATTTCTGCATGAAAACCAGTCCTGAGCTGTGGTGGGGCAACTGGAACAGAAGTCACAAAACAAAATCCCCACAGCTCTGCTCTGCATTTGGATGAAGTGGGGTAACAATGCTAAAAATCTCTTTGATATGATTTAACTTGACATCACTTAGTTCCAGAACCTCCTGCTCCCTTGGGAACCCTCAGCCAGCACCAGCCAGAGCTCTATAAAAGCCTTCTTGGAAAGTGAATTTGTGGGGGTTCTATAAGATATTGAATACATTTTTCTAAAATAAGTCTTCCCTGAATTCTCGCTTCCTTTACCTCTTTGAACAGATTGTAATGCCCAGAAGGCCAAAATGTCCAACATCAGCTCCATCACTGAGTTCCTGCTCCTGGCATTCGCAGACACGCAGGAGCTGCAGCTCTTGCACTTCTGGCTCTCCCTGGGCATCTACCTGGCTGCCCTTGTGGGAAACAGCGTCATCATCACCACCATAGCCTGCGACCACCATCTCCACACCCCCATGTACTTCTTCCTCCTCAACCTCTCCCTCCTCGACCTGGGATCCATCTCCACTACTGTCCCCAAATCCATGGCCAATTCCCTCTGGGACACCAGAACCATTTCCTATGCAGGATGTGCTGCTCAAGTCTTCCTGCTTTTGTTTTTGATGTCAGCAGAATTGTATCTTCTCACCGTCATGGCCTATGACCGCTACGTAGCCATCTGCAAACCCCTGCACTACGGGACCATCCTGGGCAGCAGAGCTTGTGTCCACATGGCAGCAGCTGCCTGGGGCAGTGGCTTTCTCAATGCTGTGCTGCACACAGCCAATACATTTTCACTGCCCTTCTGTCAAGGCAATGCTGTGGACCAATTCTTCTGTGAAATCCCCCAGATCCTCAAGCTCGCCTGCTCAGATGCCTACCTCAGGGAGGTTGGGCTTCTTGTGTTTAGTGCCTGTATTGCATTTGGGTCTTTTGTTTTCATTATGCTGTCCTATGTGCAGTTCTTTAGGGCTGTGCTGAGGATACCATCTCAGCAGGGACAGCACAAAGTCTTTTCCACGTGCCTGCCTCACCTGGCCATGGTCTCCCTGTTTCTCAGCACTGCCATTATTTCCTACCTGAAGCCCCCCTCCATCTCCTCCCCATCCCTGGATCTGGTGGTGGCTGTTCTGTACTCGGTGGTGCCTCCCGCAGTGAACCCCCTCATCTACAGCATGAGGAACCAGAAGATCAATGACGCACTCAAGAAGCTGATTCAATCAGTCGAATTTCAGCAGCAATAAGCTGCCCATGTCACTTCCAAGTGGTTTCCAATGTAACTGGAGAACCTCCTGTGCTTTGGGCATTTTTTCTGTGATAATTCTGTTTCTCCAGGAATGTCTTCTTGCATTCCATGTCTCCAGAGGCATGAACCCGGTCCGTCTGACCCCGAGGTCCTTGCACATGTGCCTGGCCCGATGCCTCAGTATGCCTCCCTTGTCACATCTCTATAATAAAATGCGGTTCGATCAGTGCCACTTTCTTGGAGGTTGGGCTCTTCTTCCAAAGGTGAGGTCAGGAACAGCCTGAGGAATTTCCCACACACACTAACATGCTGCTGTGCTTAGGTTCTCCATGGGCTGGGGGAGGAGGGAATTGGGTGATGTGTTGGGGAACTGGACTGGAGTGAGTTTTCACTGGTGGCCTCCCTATTCTGCCACTTCCAGCACTGGCTGCTCTCCACAGGTTTATGGGTGAGTTTTGCTGCATGACCATTTCCCTCCTGCTGCTGGGCTCAGTGCCTGCACTGGGGGAATGACCAGCCCCTCTCGACCTGGAAAAGCTCCAGAGCAGAGATGTCTGCAAAACACTGCATAGGATGTGGATAGGGGTGGGGGGGTCCAGGACTTGGTGGAGGCTGAGTCAAGTAAGAGGAACCCAAGGAGGACAGGGCACAAGGGGGTGTCATGGAGATCATGCAAGAGAAACTGTTCCTCACACCGAATACACCGTTTGCCATGCTGTGCCCGCACAGTGGGTCCATGGCCCATGTGTGGGACAATGGGGATGGGCCAGCACAGGACAGGGCACTGCCAGGGGCATGAAGCAGCTGCCAGGGGGTGACCACATGGAGTTGGTGGCTGCAAGAAAAGTCAAGAGCAAAGAGATGAGCTTCAATTGTTGTGCTGCTGAAAGAGGGCAGTGATCTGGCAAACAGGAGACACCAATGGGGCTGTGTCCTTGTTTCTGCTGCTCTGGAAGTAATTTTGTTCCCGGTAGATGTCATAGTGCTATTTTTTGGATTTGATACTTTTCAGCTTCCCATGCTCTGCCAGGTGCACAAGAAGCTGGGAGAGCTGACCCAAATTCACCAAAGGGATATTCCTGACCATATGACACCATCCTTAGTATATAAAGGTGGGAAAAAAGAAAGAAAAGGGGAAAGTTAAAAAATTAGTCTTCCCAAGTAACCATTACATGTGATGGGGCCCTGCTTTCCTGGAGATGGCTGAGCACCTGCCTGCCCATGGGAAGAAGTGATTGAATGCCTTTTTTTTCTGTGCTTGCATCTGCAGACCTTGCTTTACCTATTAAAGTGTCTTTATCTCAACCCAGGTGTTTTCTCGCTTTCATTCTCTTGATTCTCTCCCCTAACCCTCTGCAGGGGGGAGTGAGCAAGTTCCTGTGTGGTGCTTACTTGCTGTCTGGGGTTTAAACGATGGCAGGCTGAGGGACACAGTGCCTGACATGGACCTGTGCATGGAAGAGAGGTCATTGGCAGCTTAGGACAAATATCTTGAAAGAAAGCTCAACACTTCTCTAGAGAAATGCTCAAACTGTCTTCCTTGTTGGGAGCACTTTTTTTCACCTCCTTTTCTAGGGCCCTTTTCTTTGATCTTTGGGTATACAGTAAGGTGCAGGGTCTCTGCTGTGGGCTCCAGAGGAGACAGCCATGCCCTGCGCTGGGGTGAGGGTTAAGCTTTCCTACTCGCAGATTTTGTCACTTGTCACCCACTCATAATCTTAAAATTACCAGGTGTCCTGTTTTTTTCTGGGACAGAACTAATTTTCTTCCTAGTAGCTGGCTTAGTTTCTTTGTTTTGGATTGCGTATGAGAACAATGTTGATAACACACTGATGGTTTAGTTGTTGCCTCATAGGGTTTACACTAAAGTCAAGGAGTTTTCAGCTTCCCCTGCTCTGCCAGGTGCACAAGAAGCTGGGAGGGGGCACAACCAAACTGGCCAAAGGGCTATTGCATACCATATGATCATAGAATCATAGAATCATCTCAGTTGGAAAAGACCTTTAAGATCATCGAGTCCAACCTTTAACCTAGCACTGCCATCCCACCACTAAACCATGTCCATAAGCACCTCATCCATCCTTCTTTTAAATACCTCCAGGGATAAGGAGTCGACCACCTCCCTGGGCAGCCCATTCCAGAGCCTGACAACCCTCTCGGTGAAGAAGTTTTTCCTGATGTCTAGCTTAAACCTGCCCTGGCGCAGCTTCAAACCATTCCCCCTCATCCTATTGTCCGTTACCAGGGAGAAGAGACCGACCCCCACCTCACTACAGCCTCCTTTCAGGTAGTCGTAGAGGGCAATCAGGTCTCCCGTCAGCGTCCTCTTCTCCAGGCTAAACAACCCCAGGTTCCTCAGCCGCTCCTTGTAAGACTTGTGTTCCAGACCCCTCACCAGCTTGGTTGCTCTCCTCTGGACATGTTCCAGCAAAGCGACGTCTTTCTTGTAGTGAGGGGCCCAACACTGAACACAGTATTCGAGGTGTGGCCTCACCAGCACTGAGTACAGGGGCACGATGACTTCCCTGCTCCTGCTGGTCACACTATTTCTGATACAGGCCAGGATGCCATTGGCCTTCTTGGCCACCTGGACACACTGCTGGCTCATATTCAGCCGGCTGTCAACCAGTACCCCCAGGTCTTTTTCCACCAGGCAGCTTTCCAGCCACTCATCCCCAAGCCTGTAGCGCTGCATGGGGTTGTTGTGACCAAAGTGCAGAACCCAGTACTTGGCCTTGTTGAACCTCACACAGTTGGCCTTGGCCCATGGATCCAGCCTGTCCAAGTACCTCTGCAGAGCCCTTCTCCCATCCAGCAGATTGACGCTCACACCTAGTTTGGTGTCATCTGCAAACTTGCCAAGGGTACACTCAATCCCCTCATCCAGGTCATTAATGAAGATATTAAACAAGACCGGCCCTAGAACTGAGCCATGGGGGACACTGCTTGTGACCGGCCGCCAACTGGATTTAACTCCGTTGTCCACAAATTCCATTCAACTAGTACCTCCTTCTATTATCGGTAGTTTCCTGTCATTCCAGATGCTATTACCCTGTCAGAGGCACCACGTGTCAGGATGAGCCATCTGTCTGCACACATGAAGAGCTGTCCAAACAGAGCTTCACTCCAGGGGGACTTTGAAAAACTGTTGGATTTGGTCAGGTTATCTGCATCATAGGACAACTCAGAATGCAGGGGAACTCTGGAGGTCTTGAGTCCAATGCCCAGCTTGAAGCAGGGTGAACCCTGAGGTCAGATCTTGTTGCTCCATAAATGTCCACATACACAGAGAGAGTTTACATTTGACCACCTCACAGAACAGAGCTATCACTAGACCATGCTTCCTGAGATTCCTGGGAACATCCACCTTCTTGTCCAGAGGAGTGTGGTTTCACTACAAGTTTCCTAGCATATCTCCAGACCAAGGCATGCTTTAGGCTGTAAAAAGAATTGAAAGAAAGCCTGTGGCTTGGGTACTATCAACTGAACTGCTGAAAGAGAGGGAAGAAACTTAGAGATTCTAGGTTGCTGCTGAAAATATAAAGCCTCAGAGACAGGAACAGAAGACCTAGCATAGCCTTAGCTTATTTCACAAGTTGTGCAGAGAAGGACGACAAGTTGAGCAGGAGGAAGCAATGCATCCTAGCGGCAAAGGCAAACAGCCTCCTGCCCTGGCCCCATGGCACTGCCCACTGCAGGGGGCTGCAGAGCTCTGAGCACTTGCCCCACAGCCACAGCCCCTCTGAAGGGCACAGCAGCTTCTGAGGGGGAAGAGAGTAGGCTTCAGGCTCCCCATCAGCCCCAGGGCTGGTGCTGGCCCAGGGCATGAGCAATCAGAGGCTACTCACTTTCTGGCTCTCCTGAATTCAGATTGTAGGTGATTCCAAATGGCAACTGAATCTGCCCCTTGCTCTGCTCCCACCAGTCCCACTCCCCATGACAGCACCAGAGTCCTGGCCCTGGGGTCTTCAGAAAGCTCCTGCATCTCTTCTGTCTCTCTTCCCTCTGCCTTCCATGTGCCCACTGACTCCCATGGCACTACAGAGTCCTTAGAATCATAAATTAAAGAATCATAGAATGTTTTGGGTTGGAAGGACCACTAGAGGTCATCGAGTCCAACCCCCCTGCAGTCAGCAGGGACACTGCTAACTAGATCAGGCTGCTCAGAGCCCCATCCAACCTGGCCTTGAATGTTTCCAGGGATGGGGCCTCCACTACCTCTCTGGGCAACCTGTTCCAGTGGTTTACCACCCTCATTGTAAAGAATTTTTTCCTTATATCTAGCCTAAACCTACCCTGATTTAGTTTAAAACCATTACCCCTTGTCCTAACACAGCTGGCCCTACTAAAAAGATTTTCCCCCTCTTTCCTATAGGCCCCCTTTAGGTATTGAAAGGCCGCAATCAGGTCTCCCCGCAGCCTTCTTTTCTCTAGACTGAACAAGCCCAACTCTCTCAGCCTGTCCTCATAGGAGAGGTGCTCCAGCCCTCGGATCATTTTAGTAGCCCTCTTCTGGACCCGCTCCAACAGTTCCATGTCCTTCTTGGGCTGAGGGCTCCAGAGCTGGACGCAGTACTCCAGGTGAGGTCTCACCAGAGCTGAGTAGAGGGGCAGAATTACCTCCCTCGACCTGCTGGCCACGCTCCTCCTGATGCAGCCCAGAGTACGGTTGGCCTTCTGGGCTGCCAGGGCACATTGCCGGCTCATGTCCAGCTTTTTATCCACCAGCACCCCCAAGTCCCTCTTGGCAGGGCTGCTCTCAATCCTTTCTCCCCCCAGCCTGTATTGATACTGGGGGTTACCCCGTCCCAGGTGCAGGACCTTGCACTTGGCCTTGTTGAACCTCATGAGGTTCACACAGGCCCACCTCTCCAGCCTGTCCAGGTCCCTCTGGATGACATCCCGTCCTTGCTCATGGATACCTCATTGTAGTGTTTTATTTCTGGTGGACTTCTCCTTTGAAGGTGCTTCAGATTCTGAGTCTCCATTCACTCACAACCAAGAGTGTGTGGCAACTCCCCATCCTCTCCTGACCCCTCCAAATGAATTTCCAGAGAGACTGCTATATGCCATCAGTCAGTCCTGTCAGATGTGAAGCAACCTGAGGAGGTAATGGGGAGCTTATGCAACATCTCCACTGCCATTGGACACCAAGAAGACAGCCTTTAAAACCAAAACTTTGGGTCCAATGAAACCAAGCATTACCATGTGTTTAACCCCAAACACAGGAAGAAAACACAAGGAGAACAAACACTTAAAAAGACCAGTTCCTTAGACATTTTTATTGGAAGCAGCTTTGTAAGAATGGCTCGGGTGTCGCTGCACCCAGGATACCCCCCTTTTATTGAAGAGTTGCTATTGGACAGGCCACACCTGACAAAGTGTTGTGGAAGGCTCAGACACACAGGATCAAACCTCAACAGACGAGGTATAACCCCCTTAAAAATAGGTAAAACTATGATTATCACAAGTGAAAAAGGTATAATCCTGGCCAAAGATAAACCTTGGGAAATGTGCAGAGAAGGGGAGGAAGGTTATTGTCAGTGAAAGAGGGTCAGCTGGGACAGTTTCCATAGGGCATCCTTAATTTCCTTGTTCCTCATGCTGTAGATGAGGGGATTCATTGCTGGGGGAATCACTGAGTATGGAATTGCCACCACCAGGTCTAGGGATGGGGAGGTGATGGAGGGGGGCTTCAGGTAAGCAAACATACCAGTGCTGATAAAGAGGGAGACCACAGCCAAGTGAGGGAGGCACATGGAAAAGGCTTTGTGTCGTCCCTGCTGAGAGGGGATCCTCAGCACGGCCGTGAAGATCTGCACATAGGAGAAAACAATGAAAACAAAACAAAGAAAGACCCCAACAAGACTAACCACAAGAAGCCCAGCTTCCCTGAGGTAGGATTCTGAGCAGGAGAGCTTGAGGATCTGGGGGATTTCACAGAAGAACTGGTCCATGGCATTTCCATTGCAGAGGGGGAGTGAAAATGTATTGGCCGTGTGCAGCAGAGAATTGAGGAACCCACTTCCCCAGGCAGCTGCTGCCATGTGGACACAAGCTCTGCTGCCCAGGAGGGTCCCATGGTGCAGGGGTTTGCAGATGGCGACATAACGGTCATAGGCCAATATTGTAAGAACAAAATACTCCCCTACCATAAAGAAAAGAAAGAAAAAGACCTGTGCAGCACATCCTGTGTAGGAGATGTCCCTGGTGTCCCACAGGGAATTGGCCATGGCTTTGGGGACAGTGGTGGAAATGGATCCCAGGTCAAGGAGGGAGAGGTTGACGAGGAAGAAGTACATGGGGGTGTGGAGGCGGTGGTCGCAGGCTATGGCGGTGATGATGAGGCCGTTTCCCAGGAGGGCAGCCAGGTAGATGCCCAGGAAGAGCCCAAAGTGCAAGAGCTGCAGCTCCCATGTGTCTGCAAATGCCAGGAAGACAAATTCAGTCATGGTGCTGGCGTTGGACATTTTTTCCCCTTGGGCATTAGCACTGTTCAAAATGGAAAAGGTAGTGAACAGTTAGAGGAGATTTCTCTGAGCAAAATCAAAGCAATTTCTCACACCGTCCCTTTCTCTTTCCAGGAGACCTTTCATCTCCATGGCTGCAGCTGTGGCTTGTATTGGCAAAGCGTGCCATGAGGAGCAGCGCCACTGTCTGCTGGCTACTGAGGAGTCAGCCCCAAAGTACAGTAGTGGGTTAATGGGAAAGAAGTCACAGGGGCCACTGCTGGTGTTCAATCTTGTCAGATGAAACCGCTCCCAACACAGAAGGGCCATCTGCACCTGCAGTCTCACCACTAAGGAACGGGGATGGCAGAAGTTAGTTTGAGATGTTTGCAGTTTTTTACAGCTCCCCTCCATCTCTCCAGGGGAGTGTTCTTGGATGTCAGAAACCCTCATCATTTCTGATGCGCTCAGGGAGAACAGAACAAGACCTGCAAGGCAAGAAGATTGCCTGTGGCCTAGTGCAGAGTGAGGGCAGCTGCTCTGTCCCTCTGACTTGTTCCCAGGTGCCCTGTCTGAGGGGAAGGGTGATCAAATTCCCATGTTACTCTGAAAAGCAATCAGACACAGCTGAGAGCAGAGGGATCCAGTGCAGAATGCTAAATGTCTCACCCGTTCTTAAGGTCTAAGCACTCCACTTCAAGGCAAGGAAACACATGGCTCATTTCATAAACCCAACAGCATTTTATCTGTGGTAGCATCTCTGCTCTTTTCCATAGAGATTTCAGATAACATAAAGATGCTATGGGAAATGTTATCATCATGGAGGGGAGCTCAAGGCTTGGAAGGATACCTTGAGGTGATAGCCAACCTCTCTAATGACAGCATCTGATAAAGGGAAAACAGCTTATTGTTCAACCCCACAGGCTGCATTGCCCATGGCCCCACAGATTAGAGCAAACCTGGGATGCTCATTCCCATGGACAAACCTGCATGGGGGGAAAACCAAGATCATTTTTTGACTCCAAGAGCTAGAGATGGGAGCTGAACATCCCACCCCCAGAGAGCCTGACAGCAAGACCAAGATAAGACTATCACAGGCAAGTGGAAAAATGAGAAAAAAATGTTTATTTGGCTGAGGGAGGCCAGGGGATATGCACTCAAGAATGTGTTACCCTTCCCCAGCTCTGCACGCCACCTCCCAGGCATGGATCTTTTCTGGACAGTTGTTCCCAGCCCCTGGGCTCTGCAGAGGGAAATGGCCACGGGGCTGGAGAGCTGCCCCACGGCTCTGCTGGAGCTCTGGCTGCAGAGGAGCTGGTTCCTGCCTTGGAGCCCCCATCCCTGAGGGCAGAGGCTTTGGCGGCTGGGAGAGGAGGCCAGGGGGCTTGCTCAGAGGAAGGGCTTGGCATTGGAGGGGAACATACAGAGCTGTCTGTTTTCTTCCTCCCACAACATTTCTGGCTTAATTTCCTCTCATTCCCTGTTCATTCCTCTGCTGCCTGGAGATTCTTACCCTGGGAGGTGTTTCCCTGTCCCATGTCTTTTCCCTCTCACTGCTCACAGACCCCATCACAACCTCTATGTGTTCACCCTGGTCTACAGAAACCTGCCTGTTTGCAGGGCACTGCCTGACCCTTAGCTGCTGTTTGCAGGTGGAAAAAGTGAAGTTCAGACTAATCTGGATGTGTCCAACAGATGTGATGATGCTTCTGTCTATAGGCAGAGTTCTGACTGAAAGCTACAAATTAGGAGACTCCTGGGAGACCTACTGATTACCCAAAGTGATAGTTCAGCAGTCTCAGAGACTTGCTAAAATTAAGAACTCCTTTATCATTTTCCTTCCCATTCACCAAGCATAGGAAATTGAAAACACAGACTCCGGAAAACACTGTCTTGATCTTCTCCTTGAAAGCTCCTTGAAAACTCCTGATTCAGGCAGTGAGTTGAAGCTGTGAGCAGCCCTGACCCATGCTGCACCCTCTCAACAGCAGAAGGACCCTGCCTTGCTGGGGGTCACTCCTCCCACCCACAGCTTCTCCCTGCAGAACCCTGGGGAGCTCCCCGGGCAGGCTGAGTGCTGACCCTGGCAGGCAGCAGAGTCCCTGCCCCAGCACACAGCCCCCTGGGGTGCAGGGACCCTGCTGGGAAGGACAGCCCTGGGCACCCCTGCCTGCACACCCACCTTCACACCCTGCAGCCCTCCCTGGGAGAAGGCAGCCACCATGCCCTGTGCCTCTGATGGGGCAGTGGAATGTCCCTGACCTACAGCACATCCTCCTCCTCTACACCAGAGAAGCCCTGGGAGTTGTACTTACAAATCCTGTACTCTGTGTGATGTGCCACCTTTAGGAGACACCTTGAGGAAATGCAGCTCATTGCCCTGCAAATACAGACTTACCGTATAGAGGGCTGTGAAGATTTCTCACAGAGTGAGCTCTCAGCATCCTCCATATTCAGACTGCCTTTAACCTCTCTCTGTCTCACTCTTCTCCCCTCGGTGCCTGCAGGCAATGCCCTCAGCCCTGCTGTGCGTTGCAGAGGAGCTGCTCCTGGGCAGAGCTGTCTCTCTGCAGGGCTGCCCACTTGCCATGAGCTCCTTTCATCCCAGGAGACCAGCCCAGCTCATCAGCAGCAGAGGACCAGCCCATGGAACGCTCCATCCAGGTGTCCCTTGGTCTCCAGGGGAACCTGCTGTGAAACAGGCTGAAGTCATCCCTGATATTCCCTCCCTCAGCTGTGCAGAGACATTTCTTTCGACCAGTATAATTTCTCTTGCCATTGCTTTTCCTGTCTCAGCATTACACAGGACACCCAGACAGTGACAGGGAGGAATTTCCTTTACCACTGTGTAGGGAAGGGATTTAGCCAGAGTCCTTGGCCATCGTGACTGCTGGGTGTCCTACGATGTCCCATGACTGCACCTCTTTCCTTTCAGGCTGTAGACACCCATCTTGCTTTCCCACATGGCTCTCATACCAGCATTTCGAGACCTTCCCTGATGTGTCTCCTCCTCTTGTTGCCTGTTCCTTGAAAGACAAAGCCATGGGCTGATGCAGACTCTCTCTGGGTGACCTGGAAAGGCTGGAGAGTTGGGCGGAGAGGAACCTGATGAAGTTCAACAAGGGCGAGTGTCGAGTGCTGCACCTGGGGAGGTCGAACCCCATGCACCAGTACAGGCTGGGGGCTGACCTGCTGGGAAGCAGCTCTGCTGAGAGGGATCTCGGAGTCCTGGCGGATGACAAGCTGACCATGAGTCAGCAGCATGCCCTTGTTGCCAAGAAGGCCAATGGCATCCTGGGGTGCATTAAGGGCAGTGTGGCCAGCAGGGCGAGGGAGGTTCTCCTCCCCCTCTACTCTGCCCTGGTGAGACCCCACCTGGAGCACGGTGTCCAGTTCTGGGCTCCCCGGTTCAAGAAAGATGAGAAACTCCTAGACAGAGTTCAGAGGAGAGCAACAAGGATGATGAGGGGACTGGAGCATCTCCCCGATGAGGAAAGGCTGCGAGAGTTGGGCTTGTTCAGCCTGAAGAAGAGAAGACTGAGAGGGGACCTCATCAACATGTACAAATATCTTAAGGGTGGATGTCACGAGGACGGAGCCAGCCTCCTTGCAGTGGTGCCCAGTGCCAGAACAAGGGGCAATGGGCACAAACTGAAACATAAGAGGTTCCAGTTGAAAGTGAGAAAGAACTTGTTGACTTTGAGGGTGATGGAGCCCTGGCCCAGGCTGCCCAGGGGGGCTGTGGAGTCTCCTTCTCTGGAGATATTCAAAGACTGCCTGGACGAAGTCCTGTGTAGCATGCTCTAGGTGAACCTGCTTTAGCAGGAGGGTTGGACTGGGTGATCTCCCGAGGTCCCTTTCAACCATTGCCATTCTGTGATTCTCTGTGATTCTGTAACTGTTCTTGTAGCTGTATGTTATGGACAGGGCCTAGAGGTATGCACCTGACCAAATGGAGTCCTGCAG